>ML374642.1:0-92083 GCA_005239525.1 Nicotiana knightiana | reverse complement strand
CCCCCCCGTCGGGGTCGCCAGTTATCTGAGGGTCTTGGTAACCAAAGAGGATCAGGCGGCGATGAATACCGTGGGGACCGCTTGCTTGTTCAACGAGGCACAACACGCACTAAACCGGGTAATCTTCGAACTTTATTTCATACATTATTTGTACTTGTAGATTATTCTTAACACTTTTTCTCTTTATTTTGTAGGATTCGGTGCTGCAACACAAAGCCTTCATCAGAGCCCGAGATGAGCACAAGGCCGATGTTCGGAGCCCTACTTAGAAGAGCGATACTTATAGGCTCCTCAGTGAAAGACTTCAAGCCGACTTGGTTGCAGCTCGGGAGGAACATACCGACATGGCCGAACAAGTATTTCAAATTTCCATGATAGTGATGCTAAGTTAGAGAAAACAACTAATGACCCCATTCTACAGATCTGACAGAGGCTCGAGCAGATCGATCGGCTCAGCAAGCAAGTGGATGACGTGCGGGCCGAGGCCAAGGTTTTCAAAGGAAGCATGGATGTCTTGCCACGATGAAAAATACTGTCCATGCGCAGTTGGATTCGGCGAAGACTCAGCTTCGAGCTGAGAAAGAGAAAAACTCAGCGCAGGCCAAGAAAATCAAAGAGCTCCAGTCTCAGCTGGATTCGGCCACCAGCAAACTCGAGGAGGCTAAATCTGAAGTGGCTAAGGCCGGCATGGAGGCTAACGAAAAGGTGGCACAGTTCAAAATTGACGTTGAGACCATCCAAGCCATAAGCATGATCGATCATGCAAAGTGGCAAGCTCGGTGGGAGGCCCTCGAGGATGCTGAAGCCCAATATTTCAACATCGTGGCCGAGATTGACAATGCCCGAGCAGAAGAAAATCGGGCTCGGAAGCTGGCCTTCCTTGAAGATGACTCCGATGAGTTTGAAGAAGAAGATCTCGAGGACAGGGATGCTGCTTCCGATGGAGATCAAGCCTCCTAGTATTTTTTGTTATTCTTTTTTTGTACTATTTTCTGGGGCGATTTTCGGGCCGTTTGTAAATAACTTTCATCGGGCCTTGTTGACTTTGTAATTATTTTCCGAAGTATATATAAAACTTTCCTTTTTGAAAAAGTTGAAATGTCTTATAAAATAACGAAATCGTATTCGATTTGTTTGAAACCGAATTAATATAGCGTTAGGCTTTATGATCGAGCGAGTTTTTGTATTAGGACGATCTGGCCTTTGTAAATTCTTTTTTAAATAAGTAAGGCTTTCTTCCCTTTTCGACTTGAAAAAGTTTTTTTTTCACTTGTGTTTAAAAACTTGGAATGCCTTAGCATGAAATAATAAGGAATCATTTGAGAGTTCGAATAATTTTTTATTCATTTAGAGTTTCGAGGCTTGATATTATCGAAGCCTTTTAAGGCTTTGCTGGGGTTAGCCTTTTTAACCGGTTATGAAAGAATTCGACATCTTATTTTGGTATGAAATTCAGACGTCTCCGAATCGTGTTAATTCGGTCTTAGCCTCTTAGTATGGGATCTTCCCGTTGGGCTTATTTTCCCGTTTTACTTCGAGCTTGCCCGAAATAGTCCTCGAGTGGGGTGGCGGTGGCGTTTACAATTTGAGGGGTGCCTAAAAGGTCTTACGGCCTCGACGTTTCGATAATTCGATCTTGTTCGAATTTATTTTTCGGACTGTAGTCCCCGAGTGTGAGGTGAATATCCGAACTCTGATTATGATCGGCCCTTAAGCCCGTTTCCATAATAAATCAAAAGTATGGAATTGTAAAGTAAAAAAACTTTTCTAAAGCATGAGATATTTGCAAGGAAAAATACTTATCTTTATGAAAAATAGTTATACATGCGTACATGTTTTGTGCCAAGGGATCGAGCAACCTATGTGAGAACGGTTCGTTTGACCGTTTGGCTCTTACAAATTTTACCTATCGAGACCCCGCTGTTATGAAGTAATTTCCTCGTAACAAAGTTGACATTCGAGGGAAATGTCTCCCAGTATTCGAGGTTGATTACAAAGAAGCCTCGGATATTGTTGAATTGTTCTAAGTTAGCACGATCAATGGTTGCCTCATTACAAACCTCGCCGAAAACATATTTGGGAAAAAATCGATCTAAGGTAAAAAAG
Source organism: Nicotiana knightiana (assembly GCA_005239525.1). NCBI lineage: Eukaryota > Viridiplantae > Streptophyta > Magnoliopsida > Solanales > Solanaceae > Nicotiana > Nicotiana knightiana. The sequence continues at coordinate 89,977 of ML374642.1, read as the reverse complement.
AGTGCAACGCATGCTTTCATACCTAGAGACGTCGTGTCGAAGAATCTTCGTTGTTTCTGGTTGAACACCTGCAAGAGTTAGTTTAAAATGGAAATGAAAATGAAAGGGGTTTCATACCTTAGAAATAGTATCATTTTAGGTGTGATATGTTCCAATTGCTCGGTAGTTGTTCGCTGTTCATCGTGCCGAGCTTGTAGGATCCTTTTTCGGTGACTTCAATAATCTAGTATGGTCCTTCCCAGTTCAGACCTAGTTTTCCTTCATTCGGATTTTGGGTGTTGATGGTGACTTTTCTTAGCACTAATTCCCCGATATTAAAATGTCGAAGATAGGCTTTTCGATTGTAGTACCTTTCGATCCGCTAGTTTTGGGTGGCCAACCAGATGAGGGCAGCTTCGCGCCTTTCATCCAACAACTCTAGGCTTGTATTCATGGCCTCGTTATTTGACTCTTCTGTTGCATATCAGAACCTGATGCTAGGTTCTCCAACCTCAACCGGGATTAGAGCTTCAGCGCCATAAACTAACGAGAATGGTGTTGCTCTGGTACTGGATTTCGACGTTGTACGGTATGCCCATAGAACCTCGGGTCGAATTTCTCTCCATTCCCCTTTGGCGTCGGTCAATCTCTTTTTAAGATTTTGGATGATGGTTTTGTTGGTCCATTCGGCTTGTCCATTCCCACTGGGATGATAAGGTGTTGGTAGGATCCTTTTGATCTTGTGATCCTCGAGAAATTTAGTTACTTTGCTGCCAATGTTGATACCCAATTTTTCCCATATATATTTTGTAAATATATATATGTATATGCTTTCAAAATAGTACATGAACATCAATAGGTATTTTCCCATAATTTTTAAAAGATTTTAATCAATTTATTCCTGCATTTCCCTTGTATAAAAAATTATTAATGGCATCAAAAATAATTTTATAATAATTTTATTATTTAATTTTTGTCATTTATATTCATATTTAAGCTTTAAACATTTTATGTATAATTATATTTACATCTTTAGGCTATAATTGCAATATTTCGCAATGATAACCACATATATGCGTAATTACCTTATTTACATAGAAAAGTGACTTTTTATATTTTTAATGCTAAGTAATTATTTAAATCGTTTTCATGTACACATGATATTTTATTATTTATTAATTATTTTTTAAATTATTTTATTGAATTGGATATTTAAAACCTAGCCCCTTTTCTTAAATTAATTTCGAACCTAGCCTACCATTACCCCAGCCCAATACACCAACCCAAATACCCCCATATCCAATACCCATACCTGTCAAACCCATACTCATACCCGTTTAAAAACCTTGACCCAATTCCCTTTAAGATCCCAACTGTTGATCTCTGAAGATCAACGACTCACAATCACCCACCCCCTTTAAACTAATCAACACCCCTAACCCTAATTCATTTCCCATGAGACACCGTCACTAAACCCTCTTCTCTTATCTCCTTCCCCCCTTTCCCTTCTCAAACCCTAGCACTGTCACCCCATTTCCCCTTGATTACTGCCTAGAAATGGAATCATTTAGCGATTCCTTACCTTATTTGGTCCTATTTCCTTACCAACTACTCATCTTTGGTACTACTTAACTTGCTTGCCTAAAATGGAAAGCAGATCTTGGGAGATTCGAACCAAATCTGGCTCAAAATCTCTTATCTGTTAGTTATTTCCGTCTGTGTTCATCCTAACCTTCTTTCAGTTAGGGTTTTCAGATCTTTGATTCGAAATAGATTTGGTTCAATTTTAGTTTATTTTAATGTTATTCTTCGTATATATTCACTTTGTTACTCATCAATCAACCTATTTTTCATTAAATCTTTTACTTACCTAAAATTAGGGTTTTAACCCTCTTTAGTCGGACCAGATTTGGTTCAATCTTATGTTTTTCTTTAATAACTCTCTGTCTATACTCGTTTTTTTTTACTAAAACATTTGATTCCTTACTTTTGACTTTATCGATTTTTATAGCCTACGTTAAATTAGGGTTTCAAACCTTTTATTTAGGGCCCTATCCGTTTGATTATGTGAATATGTTCCCGTCTATGTTCATTCCATAAAACATGTGACTTTTACCATTGTTTTCTCTACTTATTTTATGGTTTACCCCAAAAAATTAGGGTTTTGAAATCTTTTACTGAGATTTTAGTCTTTCCTTTTTGTATGGTACTGATATTTCCTTTTTGGTTCGATTTACCTGTTCTCATTATTCCCTTACCTTATTTGACCCGGCATTTGAATACTGCTTGATTTTGTATAATACTTTCCCTAATTTAAGTAGTACTTGCCTGATTTTATGATGTTGTGTTCTGCTAATTGAGTGAACCCCGACTTAAATTGATTATGGAATTATTTTCATTCCTTAATCATGTATGATTCACTTTTTACCTTATTTGTCTGCTTAATTCAGTGCTATTTAAACCCCTTCTCCCTCTCCCCTTAGACAGACTCGAACTCTCAGATTCTCACTAAAAACTTAGGCTCTCTTATTCTGATTTCTGTGCTAAGTGTCTCTAGTTTTGGCCGGCTGAAAGCCAAGGCTATGTGGTTCTGGAGTTTAACTGTTGTGGCATATTTACTTGCTTTCTCACTTAACTGGTATGCTTGAACCCTCTGTAATTTCATTCTTTATGCTTTGCTCTACTAGCATGCTTTAATTCCCAGTATGACATGATTCTATGATCCCATTTAGCAACATTGTTGATTTAGTATTAAGTTGTTTTGAATTATATGAATCCTTTTATAACTTAGCCTAAGGTTTAATATGTTTCTTGCACTAATCTTACACCTATTATGAACTTTGCATTCCTCAGGATACTATAAACATGTAATCAATTAGTTTGTTGCTTAACTCATGTGCCATGTCTACTTAATTCATGTGTCCAGCCATTTTAAATGTTTCTGCCTAATTGTTTCTATGATTAATCCATGATTGTCTTAAGTACTAACATGAGTATTTAGCCTAACTAGACTTCAACTTATTTGAACTATGTGTTAAGTATGAACTTTGTTTGCTTCTTGGTGCAGTTTTGCCTGCAACTCTGTGTTCTAAACTTTCTTTCTTCTGAAATCAAAACGTTTTTTTAACCTATTCCTACTCCCTTTCATGTACAGATTTTAAAACCCCACTCCTAGTCCCTTAGGTTCTCAACCACCCCAGTGTGAGTACTGCTTAGGGTCCACATGAGACTCCTCTGAACTCTGACACACCGAGGCCTGGTTTTCCAATCTCTTATGAATTGCTTTCTAAATGTGTGGTTCTGGTGTGAGCATTGCCCGGGGTCCCTGAAGACCTTGGGAACTTTGACACACTGGAAACCTGTTTCAAATGGACTGTGGAGGAATCACTGTGTTGTTGTTATGGTGGAAGTCATGGTTCCCAGGTTTATTTGGGCCTATGAAGGCTCCCTATAGTGTAAATATTACCATTATGTAATTCATTTGATATTCTGGGCTGTAATAACTCTGTAATAACAGTTTTGGGGATATATAGTGAAGCTGGAGGGGTTTTACTTATATCTTTTGTTAAAACTGGGTAGAAATCCTGCCTATAGGACTTTCATGATCATTTTGATTATGTGTTTTACATTTGCATACTACATATCCTGCTTATAGGACTTTCGCTTAATTTTGTACATTAGAAATCCTGTTCATAGGATCTATACATGTTTTCAACAAATATGCATTAGCATTCATGCCTATAGGACTTTGTTGCTTGAGATAATTATCTTTTCTGGAAATCTGTTTGAATTCTGCCCATATACGGCTAATAGATATCATGCCTATAGGACTAAAAATCAGTTTTAAACTTAGAGATCCTGCCTATAGGATTTAAATCAATCCATCACTTAGAGATCATGCCTATAGGGTTTAAATCAATCCAATTAATAGATTTCATGTCTATAGGACTAAAATCAGTTTCAACATTAAGAAATCATGCCTATAAGGTTTAAGTCAATTCAACAATTAGAGAGCATGCCCATAGGATTGAAAAAGGAATGAAACCTGTCTTTATAAGTTAAAATCAGTGCTACAGTTAGAAATCATGTCTATAGGTCTATAATTAATAATCTTATAGAAATCGTGCCTATAGGATTCTGTCGATCGATTCTGAATTCAATCACTATTGTCAATCACTTAGGCAATATATTCGTAGGACTTAATAATGATTCTATGTTTATAATTGTGACATATTACTTCCTGAAGTGCCCAGATTCGTGCTGAATAAAATTAGTAGGCAAACAAATAGGTCTTAATTCTCGCCTTAACAAAACTGTCTCTGCACTCTGTTTTCTCACATAGATATCCTGCCTATAGGATCCCAAAGTTAATGAAGTTTGTTGATTCAATTGCGTGTTTTTTTTTGTTTATGTGTGGAGGTCAATGTGAGCCCATACTTGTTCTTTATTTGAAAGTCCTATTTGTTTTTGTTTGTAGCCTAGATTTCTCATTTTTAAGTAACATAGGTTGGTGTAGAACTATCCCAAATAGAGGTCCTAATACCTCCAGGTCCATAGGCAAGGGACGGGTAGTGCATGCATAAGTAACGGGCTAGAATCTACTAGAACGCTTAGGTAACAACTTAAAGATAGTAATTGGGTAGTAAGTAGATGATAGTCCGTGCGCTAAATGCTATGAGTAACACCCCGACTTGAGGGAGATACAAAGTATTGCATGGANCCCCCCCCCCCAATACTCCTTTTTTAAATAAATTTAATATGGTATTTGTCCAAATTATATTTTCTTCCCTTTTTAGACTAATTCGCTTAATTTAAGTTCAGCCGGGATACACCGTTGTGGACCTCGATGGGTGCCTAACACCTTTCCCCTCAAGGTAATTGAGCCCTTACCCTATGTCTGGTGATGTAAACTGGTTATATGAGTTAACTGCTCTAGGTGCCCTAACGCACCTCCGTTAAGTGGCGACTCTTCCAATTCATTACCCATCCCAAAAAGAGGAGTTGTCCCAAAAAATGTCGAAACCCGATTTCGCGAGAAAAAGGGGGCGCGACAGCATGACGACTCTGTTGGGATATTTTTAGGATCTTACCATAACGAACCTGATTTTGTGAATTAGTCCTCAAGCATGTCTTTATTATTCTGTTAAATACTTGCATACCCCTTCCCTTTCCCAATTTATGTGAATTTATTTGTCTGTCTTTAGTCATTTACGATTTCTCTTTCCTCTTTTATTACTCTTTACAATGGAAACTGACTTGTCTCCTTGTTTTCCTTTCTTAACGCCTTTACAATTATTAAATACCGCATTTATCATTTTGACAACGTGCTATTTTATGTTTGCATAAATCATGCTCAACATCATATTCTACTCGTGCGTAATTAAAACTATAGAAACACTTGATGAGTGTTTGCGCTCTTCCTATATATCACCCTTTGAATTCGGAAAGGCTTATTTGCGTTAAAACTAGTCGATCAGCGGTGCAGTCGACGGTTCCGTGCCTTTCCCCCTCAAGTTGTCTTCTTGAGGGTACCAGTCTAGTCCTCTATAAAAACCTTACTATGATTATAATTGTACATGCATCATGGTCAAATCTAGCCTGAGTTAATATGTTGTCCACATAATAACCCTTTAAGAAAAGCCTTGTCCAAAGTCCACCGGGGTTTCCATAATCCCAACGGATGCAACCACGATTTGTGCATTAATTTGGAGAAAATAAGTGCCAATATGCTAATCATTAATGTATAAATAGTCGAATCCGGAGGGGGAAAAGGTATAACCTTAGTTGTTTTATAGAAAATGAGGCACGAAGTCCCCAGGTTCGGCATCGTCCGTAACATACGACCATTGTTGCTGGATTGGTGGGAAGACCTTCCGTCAAGGGATAAAAACCATGTGAAAAGAGTCCTTGGAAACCTACCTTCCTTATTAGATATCCAACCAAACAACATGTTGATCGAAGCTGCCACTATGTTATGGGACGGAGAAAGGTCTGTATTCCGTTTTGGCAACATAGAAATGACCCCTCTTTTGGAGGAAATAGGGGGATTCTCCGGACTACCTTGAGATAGTCCCGATCTGTTGGCGCCGGAAAATCACACTCCCAAAGGATTTTTGAAAATTATGGGTTTAAGAAAGAATGACCATTTGGTGTGTCTAAAGAAGTCCTACATACCCTTTGACTTCCTTTATGAACGATACGGTCACATCAAATCTTGTCGTATCTTTCATGACGAGTTCTCCATCACTTCCTTGGGTTGGATTCATCGCAGGGTTTTCGTGTTCATCGTCTGCTTCTTGGGTATGATAGTGTTCCCAAGCAAAATGGACAAAATTTACACCAGACTGGCCATGGTAACCAAATCCTTAATGGAGGGAGTCGAGGGGAAAACATATACTATTGTCCCTATGATTATAGCAGATATATATCAGGCCTTACATCGCTGCCAGAATAGGTTCAAACACTTCGAGGGTTGTAATTTGCTACTACAAATTTGGTTGCTAGAACATCTCCAGAGAGGTCAATACCGCCAAGAGTTTCCACGAAGGCCGTGGAATGATCACATAGATTTTCATCACCCCAAGAGAATGACCTTTATCCCAGACAAGTTTGCTCAACCAGAGAATGCTACAGAATGGGTGCAATTTTTCGACAGCTTGACTGAGGACTAGGTTCAATGGATGTTCGAATGGTTCCCCACTAGTGAGTTCATCATCATATCTAGGGATGTTCTGCACTTGGTGTTGATCGGGTTAAGGGGAATATACCCTTATGTTCCTATCAGGGTCATGAGACAAGCTGGGAGAAAGAAAGTCATACCGGGAGTCTCCAAAATGAGTCATTACAGGGCGGATTTTCAAGATGACGACATCCCATACAAATGTGAAGCTCAACATATGTGGCACCTGAAGATTATTGTGGAAAAACCATCGAGCCAGACCGATATCACGCAAGGCATGTGCACTTTTACCCATCATGGTTGGAAGATAGCATAGCGGGAATAGTCGAGCCGAGGGTCGGTCGAGGAAACAAAGTCATAGATGAAGTTGCTGAAGCACAAGTGAAATATAATAGACTACGCAAAAGGCTTCGCGAGTCCGAGGTCGAGCACCTGGAACAACACTAGACTGATATGGAACAGATCAATGAATGGAGGGAAATGGCTTCTAGGTCGAATGAAAGGCGGGAATATATGGAGCAGGGTCTGATGGAGTTGGAAGGGAAGATGAGGAAAAAAGTCGTAGAGTGCCAGAATGCTGAGGGTAGAGAAGGAGGACATCTAGCAAGGGCATACATGCTGCTGTACATGCGCGACCTGGGGAACCTGATCAATGAAGCCAAGAGAATCAGGCCTGGAGAAGGTCCTTCTGGGACCAAGTATATTAGGTTTATTTGTTCTTGCTTTTCGAATGTAATAAGGCCAAGTGCTATTAGTGACTTATCTTATGTAGTGTCGTTTTAGATTCCTCTTATTTATTACATTAATGAAATGAGGCGATTATTTGCATTAAATTTCTCCAAATCTACTTGTCTCTAGGTCTACCTCGGGCACAACGAGACTCCCAAATTAGGACGTGAATTTACATTCCCGCAATATGTGTTTAAATATTGCAAACATTTTTCCGGAATTCTCACTGACTTGGTTACTTTTTGTTTTTCTTTCTTTTTGATTATTCCCATTCCCCAGGGTTGGTTCACATATACTGGCATCATCATCTTACCATACCAGATCCAGAGGCCCTCCACCTCCTCCTCCTCCTCCTCCTCCTCCAAGTGTACCAAAAGGAAAAGGGAAAGCTAATATGGATAATATGAGTGGAGACAACACCGCACATGCTGAGAATGTGGAAACTTCTGATGATTGGAGTACTACGGCACCAAATGACTTGGTTTTGCGGCTTGAAAGGAATATACTTGAACTACAAGGTGAGCTTGAGTAGGTCCGTAACTTGGAAAACCTCTCCCTCATACTAAATGTCCCGGATATCAACCATCCAAATACCCAAAACCTAGTACCTTCTCAGAACACACCCAACCAACGCACGCATAATCCTCCCACACCCCACCGATATACAACCCCACCACAAAATCCTTTACCCGTACCTACACCACCTCAACATCAGCATCTCCCGACTCAATACTCGCAAACCACTTACCAATCTCCTCAGAATACCCCACAACCTATCCCCGGTCCCCAAAATTCAACCAATGATCACCACTATACCCAAACTCCTGGCATTCACCAAAACAACTCCATATACGTGGAAACCTTACCCCACTCTACTCAACCAATCTTATATACACTAGAATCCGCCGAGAAGGACCTGCTCATTAAGAACATGGCAGAGGAGCTCAAGAAACTCACAAGCCGAGTTCAGGGTGTTGAAGGAGGCAAAGGAATCGAAGGTATGAATTACGAGGATTTGTGCATTCAGCCAGATGCGGAACTGCCGGAGGGTTACAAACCTCCTAAGTTCGAAATGTTTGATGGAACAGGTGACTCAAAGGTTCATTTGAGAACTTACTGTGACAAGCTCGTAAGGGTTGGAAAGGACGAAAGGATTCTCATGAAGCTGTTCATGAGAAGCCTTACTGGAGATGCTCTATCTTGGTACATAAGTCAAAATCCCAAGAAATGGGCTAATTGGGTAAGCATGGCGTCAGACTTCATGGATAGGTTCAGATTCAACACGGAAAATGCACCGAAAGTCTTCTATATCCAGAATTTCAAGAAGAAGCCCACTGAGACTTTTCGTGAGTATGTTACTCGTTGGAGTTCAGAAGCAGAAAAGGTCAGGTCGGCATTAGATGAAGAGCAGATGAACAAGTTCTTTGTCAGGGCTCAGGATCCACAATATTACGAAAGGTTAATGGTAATCGAGAATCATAAGTTCTACGATATCATCAAGCTCGGAGAAAGGATCGAGGAAGGTATCAAAAGTGGAATGGTGACAAATTTCGAGGCACTGCAAGCCACGAACAAAGCACTACAATCAGGTGGCATATCAAAGAAGAAAGAAGTGGGGACAGTAATGGTTGCCCAAGGTCCAAAATCTCCAGTTGTATACCAAACACCTCACCCCACATACCAGCCTTCACCTCCTAGATATCCTCAACCCGCTACCGCCTACCATACTTATAATACCCAACCAACCTATTATCATTCACCTCCTGCTCGTCCAAACTATCAAAAACACCAGGCCTAATTTTGATCGCAAACCACTCAAACAATACACCCCTATTGCTGAACCCATTGACCGGTTGTATGAAAGATTAAAAGCTGCTGGATATGTCACCCCTATTCCCGCCGTGGCTATGGAAAACTCATCTCAATGGGTCAACCCGAACAAGACATGTGCGTACCATTCAGGTATGAAGGGACACACTATTGATGAATGTCGCACCTTGAAAGATACGATCCAAACACTGATTGATACCAAGGTCATACAGGCGAAGGAAACTGCACCCAGACTGTAACAATTTCCTCCCAGATTACAGGGTTGAAGGAGTCAACATAATAGAAACTGATGAAGAGTGGGATCCCGAGGGGTCAATCGGGCTTATTCGGGAAGGTGGTGATGCTAAGAATCCTGCAGTCACGCTCAATTCCATTGTGGTACAGGTACAACTGCCAGTTGAAGTTAAAGTAGCCACATCAGCTCCCTTTGAAGTAGAATTGAAACCATCTGCAGCCATACCCACACCATTTGAAGTAGAAGTGGCCACACCTTTCACTGTGACGGTGGCATCCACACCACCCTTCAGTTCCAATGTTGTACCTTGGGATTATGTTGCCGAGGCTAGGATAAGAGGAAAGGAAAAGATGGAAAAGTCTGGCGCTGCACAAGGAATGACTAGAACGGACAAAATTTACACACCTGAGCATTTGGGAGAGACAAGTAAGCAAGCTTCCAATAAACAACCTGTCATTAAAACTGGTCTAGATGACCTTTGGAGGAAAGTACAATCAAGTGAGTATTCTGTTGTTGATCATCTGAATAAGACTCCCACCCAGATATCCATCTTGTCATTACTTCAAAATTTTGAAGCACACATGAATGCTCTGATGAAGATACTGAATGAAGCATATGTGCCCAACGACATTACTAGCGGAGAAATGGCCAATATGATGGGACAAGTGATGGAAAGCCATAAGATTACCTTTCATGAAGACGAGTTGCCGCCTGAAAGGTTAAGCCCCAACAGGGTACTGCATATCACAATGCAATGTGAAGATAAGTTCATTTCCAGAGTTCTGATAGACGGAGGGTCCAACCTCAACATCTGTCCGCTGAAAACTCTGAAGAGGTTGGGCAAGGGTTTGCATGAAATACGAGCTGGGACTATGAATGTAAAGGCATTCGATGGGTCTCAAAGGGCCACAATCAGAGAAACTAATCTGCACTTGCAGATGGATCCTACATGGTTCGATGTTGAATTCCAGGTGCTAGACATATCTGCCTCCTATAATCTGCTGTTGGGACGATTTGAATGGAACCATCAAGAAGTGATCATCCATGGAGATAGGAGAATCCCCATTTACACCAGTCAGACTTTTCTGGTGATAGAAAATAGAAGGAAGTTAGGTGGAGAAACATACCATCGCATTGAGCATGTTAACACAATCGAGAAGGATAAGTGGTGAAGTAGCAAGATAGAAAGCATATTGGCATGGAAAGGGTATGAACCTGGTAAGGAGCTTGGTAAAAATCTTCAAGGTATCTCCAAACCAATACAGCTGAAGCACCATGGTACAACCTTCGGGCTTGGATATCAGTACACCTGGCAGGAATATCAGAATTGGCCACCACCATGGCGTGGTCCATACTACCCTCTTGAGCAACCTGTACCGCACCTGAATCAGACCTTCCATCAGGCTTATACAATATGGGGATCAGAGGAAGAAGAAGCCTTGGCAGCATTGAGGAATTTGTTCTTGGAAGACGATGATATGGATTGTTGTGTGATAGTCGAGGAGGAGAAGGAAGAAGGCCTTACTATTCAGGCAGTAAATAAAGGAACATTTCTCAAGAACTGGAACATTAAACCGTCAAGGGCCGGACGAGTCCCGGAGTAGCAAGGCTGATAGCATTGTTTATTTTTGAAAATGATTCCCTCTTTTGCATTTTGTTTTAAATAATATTTTTTAGTGTTCCATTTCGAAAACATTATTTGAGTTATTGAAATCATTTTGTTTGACATTTTAAATGGCTTTATGTTTATTATTACTATTTTCTTTCATATCTTCATCCCTACAGCATTACTATTTCTTATCTTGATGAACCAGCGACTGTGACATGTAATGATACAACGCAACAAAAGGACAATGATTCAGAAGAAATAGAAGGAGAGGATATAATACCTGAGGAAAATGTCAGAGAAGTGGAAAATTTTGAGAACAAGCCCAAGTCCAAACTGAACAAGACCGAGATAGTCAACTTGGGAGATTCTGATACCGTCAAAGAAACTCGCATAAGCATTCATCTTTCACCTACATAAAAGGAAGAATACACTTGATTCCTGAAAGAATATGAGGATATCTTTGCATGGTCATATGACGATATGACAGGGTTGAGCACATCCATAGTAGCTCACGAGTTACCTACAAATCCAATGTGTCCGACAGTGAAGCAGAAACTCGGGAAATTCAATCCAGACATGAGCTTGAAAATCAAGGAATAAGTTACCAAGCAGGTAAAAGCCAAGGTCCTCAGGGTAGTTGAATATCCAACCTGGCTAGCCAACATTGTACCGGTTCTGAAGAAAGATGGGAAGGTCAGATTCTGTGTTGATTATCGGCATCTGAACAGAGCAAGTCCCAAGGATGATTTCCCGCTGCCAAATTTACACATTCTGATCGATCACTAAGCATGAACTCTAGTCCTTTGTATATTGCTTCACAGGTTATCATCAGATCTGGATGGACGAAGAAGATGCAGAGAAAACAACCTTCATTACACCATGGGGAGTGTATTGTTACAAAATGATGTCATTCGGTCTAAAGAATGTTGGGGCCACCTACATGACTGCTATGACAATGATCTTCCATGATATGATACATAAAGAAACAGAGGTATATGTTGACGACGTCATCATAAAATCCAAGAAGGCTACTGATCACATAGCAGATTTGAGGAAATTCTTTGACCGGCTGCGGAAGTACAATCTAAAGTTAAATCCCGCAAAGTGTGCATTCAGGGTTCCTGCCAGAAAATTATTGGGATTCATTGTCAGTCGCCGAATAGAGTTGGATCCGTCAAAGGTCAAAGTCATCCAGGAATTACCACCACCAAAGAACAAGAAGGATGTGATGAGTTTCTTAGGACGCCTCAACTACATCAGCCATTTCATAGCACAATCCACAGTAATATGTGAGCAGATTTTCAAAATGCTGAAGAAGGATGTCGCAACCAGTTGGACCGAGGATTGTCAAAAGGCTTTTGACAAAATTAAGGAATATCTATCCACACCGCTAGTTTTAGTCCCGCCAGAGCCTGGTAGACCACTATTACTCTACCTTGCAGTGTTAGATGGAGCTTTCGGTTGTGTTATGGGACAACGGGATGAGAGGGGAAGAAAGGAGCAGGCCGTATATTACTTGAGTAATAAGTTCACTCCATATGAAGCACGGTACTCTCTACTATAACTCACTTGTTGCTCTCTAACCTGGATAGCTCAGAAGCTAAGGCATTACTTTTGTGCGTATACTACATATCTCATATCAAGGATGGATCCCCTAAAGTACATCTTTCAGAAACCCATGCCTACTGGGAAGCTGGCCAAGTGGAAAATCTTGCTGAGTGAGTTTGACATCATCTATGTAACTCAGAAGGCAGTCAAGGGACATGCATTTGTAGATCATCTTGCTGAAAATCCTGTGGGAGGAGAATACGAACCCCTAAAAACCTATTTTCCTGACGAAGAGGTGTCATTCGTAGGAGAAGACATTGCTGAAGCCTACGACGGTTGGAGAATGTTTTTCATGGAGCCGCGAATTTCAAAAGAGTAGGTATCAGAGCCGTCTTGGTATCAGAAACCGATCAGCATTATCCGGTGTCCGTAAAACTCAGATTCCCATGTACTAACAACATGGCGGAATATGAAGCTTGCATATTGGGGCTCAACCTGGTTGTTGATATGAATATTCAGGAACTGCTGGTGATCAGTGATTTAGACCTGCTGGGACATCAAGTGCAAGGAGAGTGGGCTACCAAGAATTCCAAAATACTACCATATCCGCATCATGTACAAGAAGTAAAAAAGAGGTTCACAAAGATAGAATTCCGGCATGTCCCCAGAATTCAGAATGAATTCGCAGATGCATTGGTCGCCTTGTCATCAATGATACAACATCCAGACAAGAATTTCATCGATCCCATTCCGGTGAGGATCCATAATCAACCGGCATACTGTGCTCATGTTGAAGAAGAAACAAACGAAAATCCATGGTTCCACGACAGTGTCCATCGACTACTTCACTAAATGGGTTGAAGCTGCACCTTACAAAAATGTGACCAAGAAGGTCATTGCAGATTTTGTCCGAGACCGAATCGTTTGTCGATTTGGGGTTCCAGATTCCATCATCACTGACAATGTCGCCAATCTCAACAGTGATCTGATGAAAGCCCTGTGTGAAACTTTCAAAATCAAGCACAATAATTACACGGCATACATGCCTCAAATGAATGGATCCATGGAAGCCGCCAACAAAAACATCAAAAATATACTAAGGAAAATGGTAGAGAATCACAAGCAATGGCACGAGAAATTACCATTCGCCTTACCGGATACCGTATCACAGTTCGCACATCAATCGGAGCAATTCCCTATCTGCTGGTTTATGGTACTGAAGCTGTCATTCCCACCGAGGTAGAAATTTCTTCTTTGTGAATCATACAAGAAGCCGAATTTAGTGACGCAGAATGGATAAAGATCCGCTATGAGCAACTAGCCCTCATAGACGGAAAGAGGATGAATGCAGTATGTCACGGTCAGCTTTATCAGAATAGAACGTACAAGGACTTCAACAAAAGGGTCAAGCCAAGATAGTTCACACCGGGGCAGCTGGTGTTGAAATGGATATTTCCACATCAAAATGAAGCAAAAGGGAAATTCTCTCCCAACTGGCAAGGTCTTTACATGGTTCACGGAGTATTGACAGGAGGAGCGCTCACACTCGCTGTTGATACCCAATTTTTCCTTATATTATCTTTTAAAATGCATATATAGCTTCAAAACAATGCATGAGCATCAATTAATATTTTTTATAATTTCTGTATTTTTCTAAGGATTTTTATCAATTTATCCCAGTATATTATTATATAAATAATTACTAATTGCATCACAAATGGTTTTATAATAATTTTCTTGCTTAATTTTTATCATTTATATTTGTACTAAGCTTTAATTATTTCATTAATAACCACACTTATATTTTTAGGGTTATAATTGCAATAGCTTTGCAATAATAACTCATGTGTGCATGATAACCTTATTTCACCAGAAAATAGCTTTTTATATTTTTATAATATTAAGTACTTATCTTAAATCATTTTTATGCATGAAAATCATTTTTTATAATTTATTAACTATTTTACAAATTATTTATCAAACTAATTAGGTATTTAACAAATAGCCTTCTTAACAAATTATTAAACCACCCCCGAGCCCAATTAAAATCATAGCCCAAATACCCATAACCCAATCCTTAAACCCGCCCCAACCCCAGATGAAACCCTAGCCGTTTGATTTTAGAAGATCAATGGTCCAAGATCCATTTCCTTTTTTAATTAACCCCTAACACCCTAACTCTAATCATTTTCTTCAAACCGACCGCCCCCGAATCCCTCCCCCTCTCTTCTCTCTCTCAATCCCTCCCCTAACCCTAGCCGCCGTCACCAGAAATCCTTCAATCCATGGCTTTTCTCTTCGATCTCAGTCCCTATCCGGCCTCCTATCTCTACTGGCTATTCGATTTCTTTGTTGTTTGATGAAATCTCGAAGAGATTCAACACAGACTTGGCTTCAACTCTTCACTTTCTCGATGAACTTGCATGTGTTCATCTCTATATTTGTGAGTATTGTTATCTTCGTGTTTATGGCTTGAAACTCCGGTTCTTCACTGGATTTTTCCACCTCGTTCCATTCTTCAAAACCCTAATCCTTTTCTACTTGAGTCTGTTCAGATCCTTGTAGATCTGGGATGACTTTAAGATTCTCTAGTATTTTTCTTTGAAAACCTTCTATTTTTTCTTATTATTAATCGATTTTAATGTTCTTCTAAAACTAGGGTTTCATTTTAATGTTCTTCTTATTATACTATTTTTTCAACTCCTACTCTTAGATATCTAGGGTCCTACCCCTCCAGTGTGAGCATTGCTTAGGAGTCCATGAGACTCCTCCGAACTCTGACACACTGGGGATGGCCTTTCCAAACTTGTTTACAAAAAAAAACTTCCTTTGAAAGAGTTCTGGTGTGAGCATTGCCCGGGGTCCTTAAGGCCCTCGGGAACTTTGACACACCAGAAGCCATTTGGTGTATTATGGACTATTGGCCTCAAAGACATACCTCAGACTTGCTTGAAGGCCTGGCTTCCAAGATTGACATTGGGCCTGCTAAGGCTTCCTATAGTGTAGTGATTTTCATTATGTAATTCTTCTGTATTGACCTGTAATAATAATCTTTGTAAAACAGATATGGGGTTATTAGTAAAAGATGGGAAGGACTTTATATGTATATATTATTGTTGGGTTCAGGTAGAAATCATGCCTATATGTTATTGTGATGATGATTTATATTCATTAGAAATCATGCCCAAGGGACTTATCTCATTCTTTGAAATCCTGAATTTTCAAATTTTTGCATCTTAGAAATCCTACTTCTAGGTTGTTATCAATTCTGCCTCAAGTACCATATTTTCAAAACCCCTATATGTGCATTAGAAATCTTCTTTTGCTGAACTCGTTTGGTAATTAATTGACACCTTTATTCGCCTAGATATCATGCCTATAGGAAATACAGTCTTGGCACTTAGACACCATGCATATAGGAAGTAAGTGTAAAAACAGCTTCAACACTAGATATCATGCTTATAGAGAAAAAATATACGAAATTAGTTTCTATGCTTGGATGTCGTAATGCTTGTGATCAGTTTCAGCACATAGGAAACATGCTTATACGACCTAAAAAATGAAATTTGTCTGTTTAAATTAATCACTATTTAGTCTAATTAACGTTTAGATATCATGTCTATAGGATTCTGTCCGGTTATCACCTAGGCAAGCCTATAGGATAATCAAAGTTCTGAAGTTTGAAAATTGTGATTTCTTGCTTGAAACATGCTCATATTTGGTATCAACAAAATCAGTAGGCAAATTTATAAGTATTCGCTGCCTCGCTTAATAAAACTTCTATATATTCTGTTTATGCTCATTTAGATATCCTGCCTATAGGACTCCTAAATCATTATTAAAACTGCTTGTTTGAATAAGCATGCAATTGTGTGTTTACTTGTGGAGGTAAATGTGAGCCCTTTAATTGTTCCTTATGTGACTGTTCCATATGATTTTGTTTTCCGCTTAGTTTTCTCCCTTTAAACAACATAGGTGAGCCTAGAACCACCTTAAAATAAAGGTCCTAAACACCTCGAGGGCCATAGGTAAGGGACGGGTAGTTCACGCATAAGGTACATACTGGATGTTATTAGAACGCTTAGGTAATAATTGAAAAGGGGAGGGTAACTGGGTAGTAAAGGAGATGATGACTTGTGCGCTAATTCTACGCATAACACCTCTATTTGAGTAAGGTTACCGAGTATTGCATGAAAGTGATCCTATAGGCTAATAAACCTATGACCCCCTTTAATTTCCATTTTGAATGATTTCTATTTGCTTAAATTGCTTTATTTCTATTTAAAGACTAATTCGCTTAGATTAAGTTTGGTCGGGACCCACCGTTGTGGACCTTGAGGGGTGCCTAATACCTTCCCCTCAAGGTAATTTCTAGCCCTTACCCAATCTCTAGTAAATTAAAACGGTTTATGAGTTATTTGCTTTAGGTGCCCTAACGCAGCTTAATCCGTTAGGTGGCGACTCTTCAAATTCCATACCCCATCCCAAAAGGAAATGAGTTGTCCCAGAAAGTCGAAACCCGATTTCACGAGAAAAAGGGGGCGCGACAGCATGTGGACTCTGCTGGGGACTTCCCTTAGGCTCTTACCATAACAAACTTGTTTTTTTGAATTAGTCTTTAAGAATGATTTACTATGCTAATACGTGTGCACCCTTTCCCTTTTCCCATTATGTGAATTAAATTGCCTATTTTAAAGCATTTATTATTTTCTTTACTACAGAAACTAACTTGTCTCCTTATTTTCTTTCTTAAACATCTTTCAATTATTAAATACCGCATTTATCATTTTTAACGTGCAAATACGTGACAACATGCTATTTATTGTTCCATAAATGATGCTCAACATTATACTCCACTTGTGCATAATCAATCCTATAGCAACGCTTGATGAGTGTTTGTGTCCTTCCTATATATAAACCTTTAAATTCGGAAAGGCTTATTTGCTAGTAGATCAGCGGTGCAGTCGACAGTTCCGTGCTATTCCCCCTCAAGTTGTCCACATAATTACCTTTTAGGAAAAGCCTTGCCAAAAGTCCACTGGGATTTCCATAATCCCAACGGAAGCAACCACGATTTGTGCATTAATTAGGAGAAATAATTGCCAATATGCTAATCACTGATGTATAAGTAGTCGAATCTGGAGGGGGAAAGGGTCTAACCTTATTTGTTTTGCAGAAATGAGGCACGAAGTCCCCAGGTTCGGCATGGTCCAAAGAATACCACCATTGTTGCTAGATTGGTGGGAGGACCTTTCGCCAAGTGACAAAGACCATGTGAAAATGGTCCTCGGAAACTTACTCTCTTTACTAAATATTCAACCAAACAATATGTTGATCGAAGCGGCCACTATGTTCTGGGACGGAGAAAGGTCCGTGTTCCATTTTGGCAACATAGAAATGGCTCCTCTCTTGGAGGAGATAGGGGGATTCGCTGGATTACCTTGGGACAGTCCGGGTTTATTGGTTCCAGAAAATCGTGTCGCTAGGGGGTTCCTGAAAATGATAGGTTTGAAAAAGAACGATGATTTGGAGTGCCTGAAGGAGTCCTACATACCTTTGACTACCTCTATGAATGATACGGCCATAGAAAATCCTATCGTATCTTCCATGATGAATTCTCTATCGCTTCTTTGGATCATATTCACTGCAGGGTTTTTGTGTTCGTAGTTTTCTTCCTGGGTATAATAGTATTTCCAAGCAAAGGGGACAAGATTCACACTAGAATGGCTATGGTTGCCATAACCTTAATGGAGGGGATCGAGGGGAAAACATATACCATTGTCCCTCTGATCATAGCTGACATCTACCGAGCCTTGGACCGCTGCCATAAGGGGTTCAAACACTTTGAGGGTTGTAATCTGCTACTACAGGTTTGGTTATTGGAGCATCTCCAAAGGGGTCAATATCGTCAAGATTTTCCACGAAGGGAATGGAATGATCATATAGCATTCCATCACCCTAAGAGAATGACTTACATCCTAAACAGGTTTGGTCAACCAGAAAATGCTATAGAATGGGCGCAGTTTCTTGACAATTTGACTGAGGACCAGGTGCAATGGATATTCGAATGGTTCCCTACCAGTGAATTCATCATCAGATCTAGGGACACTCTGCACTTGGTGTTGATCGGGTTAAGGGGAATATACCCTTATATTCCCATCAGGGTTATGAGACAGGCAGGCAAGAAGCAAGTCATACCACGAGTTTCTAAAATAAGTCATTACAGGGCAGATTTTAAGGATAACGACATCCCGTACAAATGTGAAGCTCAACATATGTGGCATCTAAAGGTTATTGTAGAAAGGGACACCATCGAGCCAGACAGGTACCACGCAGGTCATGTACACTTTTACCTATCATGGTTGGAAGACAGCATAGCAGGGGTATTGAGCCGGGAATCAGTCGAGGAAACACGGTCATAGACGAAGTTGCTGAAGCCCAAGTGAAATACAATAAACTGCACAAAAGGGTTCATGAGTCCGAGACCGAGCATCTTGAGAAATACAAAATTGATATGGAAATGATCAATGAATGGAGAGAAAGGGCTATCAAATCTAATGAAAGGCTGGAATATTTAGAGCAGGGTCTGATGGAGCTGGAGGGGAAGACGAGGAAAAGAGTCGCCGACTGCCAGAATGCTGAGGGAAGCGGAGGAGGACATCTAGCGAGAGTATACCTGCTGTTGGGCATGCACGACATGGGGAACCCGATCGACAGATCCAAGAAGATCAAGCCTGGGGAAGGTCCTTCTGGGACCGAGTGCCATTAATGACTTATCTTATTTAGTGTCGTTTTAGATTCATCTACTTTTACATTAATGAAATGAGGCAAGTATTGGCACTCAAATTCTCCAAATCAACTTGTCGCTAGGCCTACCTCGGGCACAACGAGGCCCCCAAATTAGGACGCGAATTTACATTCCCGCACTGTGCGTTTAGATATTGCAACTACTCTTCTTGGAACCCTTACTGACTTGGTTACTTTTTTTTTCTTTTCTTTCTTTTATTTGTAATTATTCACATTCCCCAAGGTTGGTTCGCGCATACTGGCATCATCAGCTTATCATACCAGATCCAGGGGCCCTCCACCTTCTCCTTCTCCAAGTGTACCGAAAGGCAAAGGGAAAGCTAAAATGGATATGAATGGAATCAGAATTGACAACACTGCACATGTTGAGAACGGGCATTCAGGCCCCAAATGATTTGGTTTTACGACTCGAGCAGAAGATACTTGCACTTCAAGGCGAGCTTGAGCAGGCCCGTAACTTGGCAAACCTCTCCCTCATACTAAATGCCCCGGATATCAAACATCCAAATACCTAGAACCCTGCACCACCTCAGAGCACACCCAACAAACACCCACAAAATCCTCCCTCACCTCACCAGTATACAACCCCTCCTCAAAATCAGCATCTCCCTACTCAATACCCACAAAACACCTACCATACCCCCCAAAATACACCACATATTATTCCCGAACCCCAAAACTCCACCAATGATCATCATTATGACCAAAATCCTGGTCTTCACCAGAACAACCCTATATACGTAGAAACCTTACGTCACTCCACTCAACCAATCTCCTATACATCAGAATCCACTGAGAAGGACCTGCTCATCAAGAACATGGCTGAAGAGCTCAAGAAGTTGACAAGTCGGGTTCAGGGTGTTGAACGCGGTAAAGGAATAGAAGGTCTGAACCATGAGGATTTATGCATACAACCAGATTTGGAACTTCCAGAGGGTTACAAACCTCCCAAGTTCGAAATGTTTGACGGAATGGGTGATCCCAAGGTTCATCTGAGGACTTATTGTGACAAGCTCGTGGGGGTCGAAAAAGATGAAAGGATTAGAATGAAGCTATTCATGAGGAGTCTTACTGGAGATGCTCTATCCTGGTACATAAGCCAGAATCCTAAGAAGTGGGCCAATTGGGTGAGCATGGCGTCCTATTTTATGGATAGGTTCAGGTTCAACACAGAGAACGCACCAGATGTTTTCTATATCCAGAACCTAAAGAAGAAGCCAACTGAGACTTTCCACGAGTATGCTACTCGATGGAGGTCGGAAGCAGCCAAGGTTAGACCAGCATTAGACGAGGAACAGATGAACAAGTTCTTTGTCAGGGCACAGGATCCACAGTATTATGAAAGGCTAATGGTTATTGAGAACCATAAGTTCTCCGATATCATCAAACTCGGAGAAAGGATTGAAGAAGGTATTAAAAGCAGGATGTTGAAAAATTTAGAGGCACTGCAGGCCACGAATAAAGTATTGCAATCAGGTGGTATATCGAAGAAGAAAGATGTGGGAACAATTATGGTTTCCTGGGGACCCAAAACTCTATTCGTATACTAGACCCCTCCACCCACATACCAACCATCACCTCCCAGATATTCCCAACCTGCAAATACCACCTACCACACCTATAACAACCAACCTTCCTATTATCAGTCACCTCCAACTCGTCAAAACTACCAAAAACCTATGCCTAATTTTGACTGCAAACCACCCAGACAATACACTGCCATCGCTGAACCCATCGACCAGTTATACGAAAGGTTGAAAACCGCTGGATATGTCACCCCTATTCCCGTTGTGGCAATGGAGAATTCATCCCAATGGGTCAATCCAACAAGACATGTGCATATAATTCCGGCATGAAGGGACACACTATTGACGAATGCCGCACCTTGAAAGACAAGATCCAAACATTGATTGATAATAAGGTCATACATGCAAAGGAAACTGCACCTAATGTCGGCAACAATCTTCTCCTAGATCATAAAGGTGGAGGGTTCAATGTGATAGAAACTGATGAAGAGTGGGATCCTGAGGAGTTAATTGGACTTATTCGTGAAGGGGATGGTCCTAAGAAACCTGCAATCACGCTCAATCCCATTGTGGTGCATGTGCACCCACCAGTTGAAGTCGAGGTAGCCGCATCGGTTCCTTTTGAAGTAGAAGTAACGCCACCCACAACAATACCCGCTCCATTTAAGGTGGAGGTGGCCACACCTTTCATTGTAACGATGTCATCCACACCACCCTTCAGTTCCAATGTTTTACCTTGGGATTATGTGGCCGAGGCTAGAAGAAAGGGAAAGTCAAAGACAGAAGAATCCGGCGCTGCAAAAGGAATGACCAGAACAGGAAGAGTTTATACACCTGAACACTTAGGAGAAACCAGTAAGCAAGCTTCTAACAAACCGCCCATCAGTGAGACTGGTCCAGATGACCTCTGGAGGAAGGTACATGCAAGGGAGTACTCTGTCATTGATCATCTGAGCAAGACTGCCGCTCAGATATATATCCTGTCACTGCTGCAAAATTCTGAGACACACAGAAATGCTCTAATGAAGGTATATAGTGAAGCATATGTACCCAACAACATCACTGGTCAAGAAATGGCCAATATGGTGGGGCAGGTGCTAGAAAGCAATAAAATTAGCTTCAACGATGAGGAGCCGCCGCCAGAAGTTGAATCACAACAGGGCGCTGCACATCACGGTGCAATGAGAAGATAATTTCATCGCTAGGGTTTTGATTGACAGAGGATCCAGCCTCAACATTTGCCCATTGACAACGTTGAAGAGGTTAGGCAAAGGCCTACATGAGGGCCATGACTACTATTTTTCATGACATGATACACAAAGAAATCGAGGTATATGTGGATGATGTCATCATTAAATCCAAGAAGGCCACAGACCACATAACAGACTTGAGGAAATTCTTCGACAGACTATGGAAGTACAACCTAAAGCTAAACACTACAAAGTGTGCATTCCGGGTTCCCGCCGGAAAGCTATTGGGATTCATCGTCAGCTGCTGGGGAATAGAATTGGATCCATCAAAGGTCAAATCCATCCAAGAATTACCACTGCCAAAAAGCAAGAAAGATGTGATGAGTTTCCTAGGACGCCTTAACTACATCAACCGTTTCATAGCACAATCCACAGTAATATGTGAGACGATTTTCAAAATGTTGAAGAAGGACGCTACAACTAGTTGGAACGAGGATTGTCAAAAGGCTTTTGACAAAATCAAGGGTCACTTATCAATACCACCAGTTTTGGTCCCGCCAGAGCCGGGTAGGCCACTGCTAATTTAACTTGCCGTGCTAGATGGAGCTTTCGGCTGCGTTCTGGGGAAGCACGATAATACAGGGAGAAAAGAATAGGCCATCTACTACCTGAGTAAGAAGTTTACACCTTATGAAGCACGATATTTTCTGCTGGAACGAACCTGCTGTGCCTTGACCTGGATAGCTCAAAAGCTGAGGCATTACTTCTATGCCTATACAACATAGCTCATATCGAGAATGGATCCCTTGAAGTATATCTTTCAGAATCCTATGCCCACTGGCAAGCTGGCTAAGTGGAAAATCTTGTTGAGTGAATTCGACATTGTCTATGTGACTCAGAAAGCAGTCAAGGGATAGGCACTGGCAGACCACCTTGCTCAAAACCCTGTGGGAGGAGAATACAAACCCCTGAAAATGTATTTTCCTGACGAAGAGGTATTTCGTAGGAGAAGACATTACTGAAGCCTACGATGGCTGGAGAATGTTCTTTGACGGAGCGGCAAACTACAAAGGAGTCGGTATTGGATTCGTTTTGATATCAGAAACTGGTCAGTATTATCCGCTATCTGCGAAGATTCCCTTGCACCAACAACATGGTGTAATACGAAGCTTGCATATTAGGACTCAACATGGCTGTTGACATGAGCATTCAGGAACTGCTGGTAATCGGCGATTCAGATCTACTTGTGCACCAGTTACAAGGAGAATGGGCTACCAATAATTACAAGATACTGCCATATTTGCACTATGTGCAGGAATTGAAGAAAAGATTCACAAAGATAGAGTTTCGGCATGTTCCCAGAATTCAGAATGAGTTTGCCGAGGCATTGGCCACTTTGTCATCAATGATACAGCATCCAGACAAGAACTTCATTGATCTTATCCCAGTAAGGATCCATAATCAGCCGGCATATTATGCTCATGTCGAAGAGGAAACGGATGGAAGGCCTTGGTTCCACGACATCAAAGAGTATTTAGTGAAAGGAGAATACCCGAAACATGCAAACTATACTCAAAAGCGCACACTTCGGAGGTTGTCCAACCATTTCTTCCACAGTGGAGGAACCCTATATAGAAGAACTCTTGATCTGGGACTATTAAGGTGTGTCGACGCAAAGGAAGCTTCTAAGTTGCTTGAGAAGATACATGATGGGACATGCGGCCCACATATGAATGAATTTGTCTTGGCCAAGAAGATACTCAGGGCAGGTTACTTTTGGATGACCATGGAAACGGATTGCATCCGGTATGTTCATAAGTGTTACCAATGTCAAGTGCATGCAGACATGATAAAAGTGCCACCAAACGATCTTAATGCAACAAGCTCACCTTGGCATGTTGCCTCTTGGGGAATGGATGTCATTGGTCCAATCGAGCCCACCGCCTCAAATGGCATCAGTTTATTTAGTGGCTATCGACTACTTCATCAAATGGGTTGAAGCCGCATCTTACAAAGCTGTGACTAAGAAGGTCGTTGCAGATTTTGTTCGCGACCGGATTGTCTGTCAGTTCGGGGTTTCAGATCCATCATCACTGACAACGTCGCCAATCTCAACAGTGATATGATGAAAGCCATGCGTGAGACTTTCAAAATCAAGCACAAGAATTCCACAGCATATAGGCCCCAAATGAACGGAGCCTTGGAAGCTGCCAATAAAAACATCGAGAAGATACTAAGGAAAATGGTAGAGAATCACAAACAATGGCACAAGAAGCTACCATTCACCTTACTGGGATACCGTACCACAGTAAGCACATCAATCGGGGAAACTCCCTATCTGCTGGTTTATTGTACCGAGGTTGTCATTCCCACTGAAATGGAAATTCCATCCTTAAGAATCATACAAGAAGCTTAGCTCAGCGACGCAGAATGGATAAGGAGCCGTTATGAGCAGCTAGCCCTCATAGATGGAAAGAGGATGAACGCGGTATGTCACAGACAACTTTATTAGAATAGAATGTCCAGAGCCTTCAACAAAAGAGTCAAGCCAAGGCAGTTCACACCGGGGCAGCTGGTGTTGAAGAAGATTTTCACGCATCAAGATGAAGCCAAAGGGAAATTCTCTCCCAACTAGAAAGGTCTTTACATGTTTCACATAGTATTGACAGGAGGAGCGCTCATACTCGCAGAAATGGACGGAGAAATCTGGCCAAAGCATATCAATTCAGATGTAGTCAAAAGATACTATGTGTAAACCATTTATGCTTCTTCACATGATGTAAATTGAACTATGCTCGACCTAATTACCATTTAAGAGGGGATACGTAGGCAGCTCTGTGGGTTCGGTCACAATTCAATAAAATTTTCATTTCCCCCCATAATCAGAAACTGGGGCAGAATTTTGAGAAGGATCCTCAAAATTCCGAAGCAAGTCCAGCCAATCGCAACATATAGAGCAGTCAGAAGTGTTATTCAGTTAACCGGGGCAGAATATTGAGGAGGACCCTTAAAATTCTACGGCAGAAGCAGTCGCAATGTCTTTGATCATGTCACAGTCACTGGTTCATCTAACCAATTTCCAAACTATATTTTACTATGTCTTCGAAAATTATGCATTCTTTTGAACATAAAATCTGCTTTAGAGAACGCTACCCAGATAATTTGAACAGGGTCTTCAGACGGAACAGAGCAAATCAATCAAGAAGACGAAGGCACGAACCAACCTTCCCCTGCAAAACTCACTACTTTTCTTTGAACGCAGGAATAAGGAATATACACACCTTGGAATCACAACCTTCATAGCAATAAACTCACTTCTAGCTAAGAAATACTCTGTCATCACTTATTATTCTTTGCATGAGACTAAGCTCTGTCTCAATCTTGCATGAGGCTAAGCCCTGCCTCCATATCTGCATAAGGCTAAGCCTTGCCTTCCCGCTGCATGGGACTAAGCCCTGTCCCGAACTTTGCATGAGACTAAGCTCTGTCTCAATCTTGCATGAGGCTAAGCCCTGCCTCCATATCTGCATAAGGCTAAGCCTTGCCTTCCCGCTGCATGGGACTAAGCCCTGTCCCGAACTTTGCATGAGACTAAGCTCTGTCTCAATCTTGCATGAGGCGAAGCCCTGCCTCCATATATGCATAAGGCTAAGTTCTGCCTTCCATATGCATGGGACTAAGCCTTGTCCCAAACTTTGCATGAGACTAAGCTCTGTCTCAATCTTGCATGCGGCTAAGCCCTGCCTCCATATCTGCATAAGACTAAGCCCTGCCTTCCCTCTGCACGGGACTAAGCCCTGTCCCGAACTTTGCATGAGACTAAGCTCTGTCTCAATCTTGCGTGAGGCTAAGCCCTACCTCCATATCTGCATAAGGCTAAGCTTTGCCTTCCCTCTGCATGGGACTAAGCCATGTCCCGAACTTTGCATGAGACTAAGCTCCGTCTTAGTGAGGCCAAGCCCTGCCTCTCTATTTGCATGAGGCTAAGTCCTGCCTCTCTACTTGCATAAGGCTAAGCAATGCCTTCTCTTTTCATGGGACTAAGCCCTTTCCCGAATCTTGCACAAGGCTAAGCACTGCATTCTCTTTGCATGGGACTAATCCCTATCCCGAATCTTTTCACGAGACTAACAACTGTCTCTCTTGCATTGTCTCTCCTCTTCTCTCGAGCTAAGCTCTGCCCTCAACTTCATACAAGACTAAGCCTTGTCTTGTTGCTTCTAACATCATGTCTTTGCACTTCATGGGCTGAAATGCCACCAACTTGTCCGAAGGCGTCATAGTCTGAAGGCACCATCCTCAGAGCCGAAAGACACCATGCCATTGCCTGAGGATCTCTCAAACTTGCATATCATTATTCAAAGGTGTCATGGTTCGGAGGCACCATTTTCATGGCCCGAGAACACCATTTCATGGCTTGCGAATCCCTTACCGCACAATTCATGGCCCAGGACATCATGGTCTTAGGACGTCATCCTCAATCGTCCAAAGACAATTCTTATGGTCTGAAGGGAATTCGCATCACGTTTAAATATACGCAAAATATATGCTTGTAGTGCATCTTTCATTTGCAGGTAACCTAATTGAGCAACCATTATTCCAACGAGAGCAACCCCGCTCCAGTTCTTTCACATTACTTCAAACTTGACCACTCACCGCAACCATTCAAAACCTTGTGTCCGTTCTTGTGATGACTTCATCGGCATATTTCTTCGGTGAATCCAGAACTACACACGGCCTGATTCCTGTAAAACTAGGTATATGTAGGGGGCTTGGAGATCAGAGTGCGGCATATGCCTCTCAAATCACCCTACTTTGTAAAAATTGACCATCATATCTTAACCCGATAACTCTTTCATCCTTACCGGGTAAATATGGGAAGATGTTGATACCCAATCCTTCCCTATATTATCTTTTAAAATGCATATCTAGCTTCAAAACAATGCATGAGAATCAATTAATATTTTTCATAATTTCTACATTTTTCTAAGGATTTTTATCAATTTATCCCAGTATTTTATTATATAAAATATTACTAATTGCATCACAAATGGTTTTATAATAATTTTACTGCTTAATTTTTATCATTTATATTTATACTAAGCTTTAATTATTTCATGAATAGCCACACTTACATTTTTAGGGTTATAATTGCAATAACTTTACAATAATAACCCATGTGTGCATGATTACCTTATTTCACCAAAAAATAGATTTTTATATTTTTATAATATTAAGTAATTATCTTAAATCATTTTTATGCATGAAAATCATTTTTTTATAATTTATTAACTATACTACAAATTATTTATCAAACTAATTGGGTATTTAAAAAATAGCCTTCTTAATTTTATTTTAACTTCGGACCTAGCCCAAATTATTACCCCCCCCCCCAAGCCCAATTAAAATCATAGCTCAAATACCCATAATCCATGTCACGACCCAGACCGATGGGCCGCAACGGGCACCCGGTACCTTACTCAACCGAGTACCAACGTAACGTATCTTTCATATCATTCTATCATAGGTAAATGAACGTAAAGCATCAGGGAATACAAACTTATACATATGAAGTACATCCCTATAAGACCAAAATAACACTTGTGTACTAAGCATGGGACGACAAGGCCATACAATCTTTTACGTACATGACATCTGTCTACAAGCCTCTAACAATACATAATTTCCATAAAGGTCGGGACAGAGTCCCGCCATACCAAACAATACACGTCTACATGATACTAACCAAACAAGCAACTCTGAAGCAAATGGAGCGCACCAATATCTTCCGTTGAGCTGATAGCCTACTTGGAGGGCTCTCGACCTGTCTATCGGGACCTGCGGGCATGAAACGCAATGTCCCCTGGCAAAATGGACATCAATACGAAGAATGTACCGAGTATGTAAGGCACATAAATAAGTGCATAATAGATATGGAAGAAATATAGATTAAATGACTCGACTTGCAAGTCTGGATAACTCTATAAATCATGAAATACTTATGGTGTTATGCATATGCGTATGAATTTCATGTCGTGCATAGGTACGTGTGTTCATAACATCATCAAGCCTCTGAGGGCATCCCATCATATCATTTCGGCCACTGTGGGCAAATCATCAATGTATACTAGCTTATCAGGTGGTGGTGCATATATAACGTTGTAGCCTTTTCACATATCACATATAAATATAATATACATATATACGCGTATATAACGTCATCTGGTCATGGGTCAATGTACATGTATAAATGCATGAAATGCATAAGAAATACGTTAATAAAATTTTCTCGGAACGCCATAAAAATCAATATGCCTTTCGGATAAACATTATTAAATACGTATTTTTCTAGGACCCATGAACAGAAGATAATAATAATTCACATGGGGAATCAAGAATATAGACACCCCTAGTATTTCTCTGAATAGAGTAATTTATGGAGACCGTGCGTTTGCTCGTTCCTTCTTATAATTTGATCATGCCAAAAAGAAAGAAAGGATAGCCTTAACATACCTGGAGTAGGGAAATATTCGTATAATATTTCTTGAAAAAGATTGCATCGTACTCCTTTAGAACCGCAAAATTTTACATTGCTATGGCTCTAACAATTCCCGTTGGAATTATTTTGTTGCAAGAATCTCGTTGGAATTTTGCTGGATGAAGGTTGAACCGTGTATGAAACCAATTCTGGTTGAAGGTGTCTTGAATAAGATGTTAGGAAGACACTAAATTTTGTAATGTTATGAACTAAGCTTGATAATCTTACTTTACACGTGAATGTCTTAGAATCTTTTAAATGGACACTAAGCCTATATGACTACTTAGTCATTTGTTTGGTAAGATTCATGCTGCCACATTTTGGGGGGGAATTATTAATCTTTATCCCCTTATTAGTTAATTAGGTAATGTCACGTTACCCGATAATTAACCAATTACCCACAAAATTGAAAATTATCTCAAATTACTTAAAATTCTACTTATTTTAATACACCTTACTAACATGGCCATGGGGTACCTTATATGGTACTAGTCCATAAATACCGTGTATTTTAGCTCGGCCATATTTTATCCCAAAATGCCATACTAGGACGAAAATTTATTTTCTTTGACTTGTTTCCCCTCTCACCTTCACAAATTTACTCATTACTTGTTTGAAATAGCATAATCCTTATAATCTTCAAATAATCTTTTCCTTCGACTGATGTTAATTTCCTTATAACAAATTCAGCGTACAATACTACAGGGTTCAACATCGTCGTAATTTAATATTGAGAAGCATAATATTATCGTAATATAATACTGCGGGACGTAATATCGACGTAATATTACGGGGCGTAACAGCATTCCTCCCTTTGGAACATTCGTCCTCGAATGTTGACTGATGCACTTATCATTCTCATAACAATAGCTCTTACGAATACTTTAATACTCTTCTTGCCATTTAGGATTTAGGCAACTGTTCTGTGAATGAATCCCAAATTCCAGGGCATTCCCCCTTTTAAGACTCTTTCTCATACCACGACTTGTAGTCGAAATCCTTCTAATCTCATAATTGTCGCTACCTTCTATCATGCAGAATTTACGACTCTAACTTTGTATGTGCGCCTATGCGACTCTTTTCTTCTCTTTTTCCAGCTTTTAGCCAATCTCTAGGCTTCACTTTGTGAACATATACAAAAATTATGTCAAGTTGTCCCTCTGGGCGTCATATACCATAATTCTTACTTCGATTTATCATTGCGGAGGCCTGCTACCACATTCCATCTTACTCTTGTTTCTCATCCTATATGTATAAATCCAAGTCGTTTCATGCTTCCTCATTACTATTCATCTTAATAATGACGACCTAATCTCAGCTCATACTTTGTGACTTTTGTCCATCCATTATGATTTGCCGCAATATTGACCTACAATATAGCACAGATACCTTGAAACTTCTCACGTAAAACCTTTCCACTAGGGCTTACATTGCATCAAGGAATATTTTTGTAGTGATCTCCATAATCGTATTTCAAAGTATCTTGATGTGATTCACCTTATGGGACTTATTCTGATCTCGTACCGTCAGCGAAATCTTTTCTCTTTTCCCCCCTTTTTTTTCATCAAATCATTATTCAATCTAAGGCCCAAACATTATATTTTATTTGTCACAATTACACCTTCATTTCACTACTAGAGCAAAATTCCATCTCTTCTAAATGCTGCTAGTCTTAGATTCCTTTGAGTTCATTCGGCTATACTGAGCCTTCTATAACTTAGAGAACCCATCAGCTCTCTTGTTTTCATGGGCTTAACTACGAGAACTTATTCATTTTCGTCCCCTTCTCACTCACTCTTTCTTGTTCTTACTCTTGTCTTCCAAACCTTGTCGTTGTATCATGCTTTAGCTTACGACCTACATATATCCATTTATACTACTCACAATCTTGCTTCACCATAGATTTCTTTGTATTATTCTGGAACATCAAGCGAGACATCTCATCGTCTCTATCTCTTCTTTATTCTCTTGGCTAGATCTCTCGGTACCTAGAAACTATAGGCTGGATATTATATCACGGCCGATGCTGCTATTGTTCCTGGATACTGAATCCCTGTGCTTCTAGCTTTCTATCTGAAGTATCGACTATTCATAGCCTTCTGCATTTGAGTATCTCGTACATTGTTCACCTTTACCTTGCTTACCTTAAAATCTCGCATCACATCTTGTATCTCTTTCATAACCTCCCTTCCACATAGGTATGATTCACATCCGCAACTTGGGGCTTTATTTTAATACTACAATTTCGTGGGAGCTTCATACTGACTTCTTATGAGGTTGTTACTTTTCTAACTAGCTTTATCGTAGGGCTGTTATAGACTATGGTTGTTGTACTATCTCTCTTGTAATTATGATATTAAGGTTGGTCCTGCAACGTCCTCGACCACGATTTCTATAATTTTCTAGGTCCAATAATCAGACTTTTGATTTACTTAGTTGATGTAACTCTTTAGTTTCCTCTTCCTTTTGATCAACCTTCGTGTAGGCTTAAGCTATCTTCCGATCTGCGGCTCATTGTATTAGCTAGTACTTTAGTCCTACATG
This sequence comes from Nicotiana knightiana, assembly GCA_005239525.1. NCBI lineage: Eukaryota > Viridiplantae > Streptophyta > Magnoliopsida > Solanales > Solanaceae > Nicotiana > Nicotiana knightiana. The sequence continues at coordinate 58,763 of ML374642.1, read as the reverse complement.
GACGCTATAAAATATCCAAAATATATTCTTCTAACAATTCAATTCTTTGTTTAAACTTATATTGGAGTCTCCCACGGCTATATGATTGTCAACATATATGTATACTCTGAAATCGCAAGTGCACTTATAACGTAACTAACTCTGGATCATTGATCGAATAGTTCCTTTCGTTCCTTCTCAACTTTCTTTAAATGTAAGCTATTACTTTTCCTAGTCTTCTGCCTCCTTGTTGCGGGAATACTTAGCTTATCTTAGTTCCTACGCATGCCATATTTTTCGTGCAACTCATATGATCTCGAATATTACTTTTGACTTTACTTCCTGTTCACTAGCCACGGTAGGTTCCTCTTTCTTATGGAGGACGTACAATGTTGTTGTGAAACTATTGTTACAAGATCATTTCCTCTTTAGGTTACTGTGTTTAGGTTGAATCCTTCTTCCTCATTTCCTCAGCTGGTCTTTCACTGTAGTACTTAGGGAGGAGCCTCTGACTCTTGAAAAGGTGCGAGCTTATTACATCGTATACCCAATAAAATTTTTGATGTCCTTCCTCGCCTACAATTTTTAAGTAGTTTCTTACATCTACTCCTTTGTGCTTGTAGGGTTGCTTCTGAGCTGATATTTTAACTGTCTTCTCAATGGCACTATCTTTCATTCCCACAATACTCATACGGTACCTTTAACAACCCAACTCCTATCTGGATACTTCTTAAGTATTACAATGATGTTACTGCGAGGTTGAGTTCACTATATTGGGTTTTACTATGTTTATCTTGCACGATCTGCTGACTCGTCTATAACCTCTTGTTTGGCCATAACTAGCCTCTTCCTTAATCAACTACCAACTACTCGTTGGCCCATTCTCATATAAATTTTCCACGTAATATTTCTTGGGTTATTTCCTTTATTTTAAATTACCGCTCGCATCGGCTCGTTATCTATTACTAACATTTTGGGCAGGAACCTTTACTTCCTCTTCTTAACGTCGTGTTTGCATAATGTTCTGGAATCATAGCATATATTTAGGATTGGGATAATTTCAATCTCATCCCTTTTTCATTTTTTTTCGCATTCTTCTTTTACCATTCCATAATTACTAGAACCACTTAATTCTGGCTTAATGCCACATCATTCCACATTCCCCCCTTTTGGGGAGTACTAAGAGGTGGAGCTATGATGACCTACCTATAGATATTTTACCTTTTCATCTTTGGCATCCTTTCACATCATTGATGACCCTTACTCGCCTTTCGGTAATCCTTCCGTACAAAGGATATCAAAATTCCTTACTCACGAGGGTGACACTTAGTATAACTGGCACATACAGTCCCTTAAGCTAAACTTTGCTCACATTGCTTGCTGTAGGGAAGTGTCTTCCTGGATGACCATTCTCTGAATTTCTCACGAATTTTCTTTTGTCGTCCATTCTATTATTGCCGGAACAAAATCTGAAATTCTTATGACACCGACTATTATCAATCACTTAGTCCCTAATTCATGTTTAGTTTATCTTGTTCACCAATCCATACCGGTTCTATTACTCCGGGGTATAACTTCTCCTCTTGGTAATCTCGCTCGTGTTGCGAACTTATTTCTCGAAATGAGGACATGAATGTATGACCTATAATCTTTTGTTGTCCTAAGGCCTGTCAGCTCTCATCTATTCCTTCACATGACTATATCTTTTGTAATATTGTCATCTTTTGGTCTACCGTTGTCATCCATGTATCACATCTTACTCATAATGCTTCATTAACTTTTTTCTTATTTCCCGCTAACATTCTTGCCTATAACATTATTCTGAAAATTTGAACAAGACATTCTTTTTCTTTTAGGTTCCCTTTGCTCCATCCAGTGTCTCTTCAAGTTGCTTAACGTTTCGCTTTACTAGGGACGCGAGCCACATTAAGGTAATATTTATCCTTTCAAGGCTTATAGTGCATGTCTTTGTGGTACTCATATCTGGCTGCATTATTTTAGAGTGTACCATCTGGGTGTCTCACAAGGAGATATACTAGCACTCTTGCAATATCCTTAAGAAATATCAACTAACGCAAACAATCCATTCACCATTTTGACTTATTCTAACCCCAGCCGGATCCTGATGTTCCATCCTTTTCTTAAACTACACCTGTTAGCCCCCATAGGGCATAATTGAGATGCGTACGACCAATTGTACATACCTCTGTTACTGTTGAGGGTAACTCCCAATGCTTATATTTTTCTGTCGGAACTGTAATACTGATAATCTTCATTAACTGGGTGCCTCATACCCTTCTTCACCTTGCTTCTTTTACTTCTTGAAAGCATTGTCTTTCACCATAAAGGTGGATAAATATTCTTGCTTTAAGGTTCCTTATCAAGAGGCTTACACGTCTTAGTATACACATGATCTGCTGAATACCTCATATTTATCCATCATAAGCATGATGCAAAAATTGAGTTCCTCAGACTCAACTCTTCCACAACTGCATTCAATCCCTTATCAATTGTCCTTCTGATGTAGGTATCGTCTCATTACGAATATAATAGAATTTAGGAATTTGAATTTCTATAATTGTGCTCTACCACACGATTTAGAGTAGAAGAAAGAGTGATAATCCTAAATGCTCTGTAGCCACGTGCTTATAAGTGTGGTACATGACACACCCATAAACAAGACTCTACCATACACAGCTTGTAGACTCCCTAGGACATAACTGCTATGATACCACTTTTGTCACGACCCAGACCGATGGGCCGCGACGGGCACCGGTACCTTACTCAACTGAGTACCAATGTAACATATCTTTCATATCATTCTATCATAGGTAAATGAACATAAAGCATGAGGGAATACAAATTATACATATGAAGTACAGCCCTATAAGACCAAAATAACACTAGTGTACTAAGCATGGGCCGACAAGGCCATACAATCTTTTACGTACATGACATCTGTCTACAAGCCTCTAACAATACATAATTTCCATAAAGGTCGGGACAGAGTCCCGCCATACCAAACAATACACGTCTAAATCATACTAACCAAACAAGCAACTCTGAAGCAAATGGAGCGCACCAATATCTTCCGCTGAGCTGATAGCCTACTTGGAGGGCTCTTGACCTGTCTATTGGGACCTGCGGGCATGAAACACAGCGTCCCCAGGCAAAAGGGACGTCAGTACGAATAATGTACCGAGTATGTAAGGCACATAAATAAGTACATAATATATATGGAAGAAATATAGATTAAATGACTCAACCTGCAAGTATGGATAACTCTGTAAATCATGAAATACTTATGGTGTTATGCATATGCATATGAATTTCATGTCGTGCATAGGTACATGTGTTCATAACATCATCAAGCCTCTGAGGGCATCCCATCATATCATCTCGGCCACTGTGGGCAAATCATCAACGTATACCAGCTGATCAGGTGGTGGTGCGTATATAACGCCGTAACATTTTCCCATATCCCATATAAATATAATATACATATATACGCGTATATAACGCCATCTGGTCATGGGTCAATGTACATGTATAAACGCATGAAATGCATAAGAAATACGTTAATAAAAATTTTCTCGGAACGCCATAAAAATCAATATGCCTTTCGGATAAACATTATTAAATACGTATTTTTCTGGGACCCATGAACAGAAGATAATAATAATTCACATGGGAAATCAAGAATATAGACACCTCTAGTATTTCTATGAATAGAGTAATTTATGGAGACTGTGCGTTTGCTCGTTCCTTCTGTATAATTTGGATCATGACAAAAGAAAGAAATGATAGCCTTAACATTCCTGGAGTAGGGAAAAATTCGTATAATATTTCTTGGAAAAGATTGCACCGTACTCCTTTAGAATCGCAAAATTTTACATTGCTATGGCTCTAACAATTCCTGTTGGAATTATTTTGTTGCAAGAATCTCGTTGGAATTTTGCTGGATGAAGGTTGAACCGTGTATGAAACCAATTCTGGTTGAAGGTGTCTTGAATAAGATGTTAGGAAGACACTAAATTTTGTAGTGTTATGAACTAAGCTTGATAATCTTACTTTACACGTGAATGTCTTAGAATCTTTTAAATGGACACTAAGCCTATATGACTACTTAGTCATTTGTTTGGTAAGATTTCATGCTGCCACGTTTTGGGAGAAAATTATTAATCTTTATCCCCTTATTAGTTAATTAGGTAATGTCCCGTTACCCGATAATTAACCAATTACCCGCAAAATTAAAAATTATCTCAAATTACTTAAAATTCTACTTATTTTAATACACCTTACCAACATGGCCATGGGGTACCTTGTATGATACTAGTCCATAAATACCGTGTATTTTAGCTCGGGCCATATTTTATCCCAAAAAGCCATACTAGGACGAAAATTTCTTTTCTTTGACCTGTTTCCCCTCTCACCTTCACGAATTTACTCATTACTTGTTTGAAATAGAATAATCCTTATAATCTTCAAATAATCTTTTCCTTGGACTGATGTTAATTGCCTTATAACAAATTCAACGTACAATACTACAGGGTGCAACATCGTCATAATTTAATACTGCGAAGCGTAATATTATCATAATATAATACTGTGGGACGTAATATCGACGTAATATTACGGGGCGTAACAACCCAATCCTCAAACTCGCCCCAACCCCAGATGGAATCCTGGATCCATTTCCTTTTTTAATTAACCTCTAACACCCTAACCCTAGTTATTTTCTTCAAATCGACTGCCCCTGAATCCCTCCTCCTCTCTTCTCTCTCTCAAACCCTCCCCTAACCCTAGCTGCCGTCACCAGAAACCCTTCAATTTATGGCTTTTCTCTTCAATCTCAGTCCCTATCTGACCTCCTATCTCTACTGGCTATTCTACTTCTTTGTTGTTTGATAGAATCTCGAAGAGATTCAACACAGACTTGGCTTCAACTCTTCACTTTCTAGATGAACTTGCCTGTGTTCATCTCTATGTTTGTGAGTATTGTTATCTTCGTGTTTATGACTTGAAACTCCGGTTCTTCACTGGATATTTCCACCTCGTTCCGTTCTTTAAAACCCTAATCCCTTTCTACTTGAGTCTTTTCAGATCCTTGTAGATCTGGGATGACTTTAAGATTCTCTGGTATTTTTCTTTAAAAATCTTATGTTTTTTTTCGTATTATTAATCGATTTTAATGTTCTTCTAAAACTAGGGTTTCATTTTTAGTTCTCTGCAAAAAGGTTCTAGAGTTTCTAAGTGTTTAAATCTGATTCCCTTTACTGGTTCGACTGCTTTTCATGCCTATGTTCTAAACCCTAAGGGTTTCTGCTTATCTCACTAGTTGGTTTTGATATTTGCCAGTTATTCTTTAATTAACAGAGATTATTTGATCTTATTTGACTAACTAGGGTTCGAAATTAGATTATTCGGTTAAGATTGTTACTTTTTGAGATTTTTACCTATCCTTTCCTTATATGTGATTCGTAATTAGTACTACTTTCCTTAATTATATTGCTGGCTTGATTTATGGGTTTGGATTATTTTGACTGACCTCTAATTGATTTACTACTTACCTTATTTAGCCTCAATCATGTCTACTGATTTACCCCGTAAAAGACTCTCCTTAATTTAAGTTTTACTTGCTCCCGTTAAGCCCTAATTGACTTATTAATTGATGTTGCATGCCTTATCTGTGAGTAATTGATTTCCTTCGCCTTATTTGTTTGACCCTGATAAGTGCTATATAATCCCCCTATTCTGATTTTTGAAAACACACGAACACATATAGAGAAACACACACAAACTCTTACTCACATACTCTCAATCGTAGTTCTTTCTGTTACTTCTATTTGTTGCTCTGTCTAGCCGGCTGAAAGTCAAGGCTAGACTCTTGGATCCTATTTGCTTTCACTTTCCTGTTGCTACCTCTTAACTGGTATGTTTCCACTTCTATTATCATCCAATATGCTATGTAGCTAGACCTATGATTCTTGTTTACTGCTTTTAAACAACATGCTTCAATTTATGTTATCATGTTCTTTTCTATATGCTATGTATCCAGTTTTATTTTGAATTCCAATATGCTTCTATTTTGAAATCTGATTCCAAACCATCTTTTTCATTAACCACTATACCTTAGTTCTTACTATTTTATGTTGTCCTGTGTTTTTTATAGTAATAGTTTATTTCAGACTTCGATGCTCCTGTTTGCTATGTAGTTCCTGTCTATCTCCTTCCCAATTAGCATGCCTCAATTCCTGTCATGTTCTATGTGCTTATAATTTACCTTAGCTTGTTCCTTATCAGTTCATGATTTCTGTACTTCTTTTAAGACTAATGTGCTTTAAATCCCTACTACCTTTCTGTATGGTTGTCTGATTAGTCATTTTAACTTCAGCATGTTTCTCTCTGCTAAATACATGTCTATATGATTCCACCTAGTAATAGTTAATAAACTAAGTCAACTTCAGCAATGTGAAACCTTGTTTGACTCAATTGTGACCCTGTTTTGCCTATAATTCAAGTGTTCCTGCTCTTTTTGTGACTGTTGGTATCCATGTCTGAACCAATATGCTAAGACGTAGTTCTGTTCTGTTTGAGATCTTGCAAAATCCAAGATGATTTTCTAAAAACTATCTCCTACCTTTATATACTATTTTTTCAACTCCTACTCTTAGATATCTAGGGTCCTGCCCCTCCAGTGTTTACAAAAAAAACTATTCCTTTGAAAGAGTTCTGGTGTGAGAATTGCCCGGGGTCCTTGAGGCCCTCGGGAACTTTGACACACCAGAAGCCATTTGGTGTATTATGGACTATTGGCCTCAAAGACATACCTCAGACTTGCTTGAAGGCCTGGCTTCCAAGATTGACATTGGGCCTGCTAAGGCTCCCTATAGTGTAGTGATTTTCATTATGTAATTCTTCTGTATTGGCCTGTAATAATAATCTTTGTAAAACAGATATGGGGTTATTAGTAAAAGATAGGAAGGACTTTATATGTATATATTATTGTTGGGTTCAGGTAGAATCATGCCTATTGGTTATTGTGATGATGATTTATATGCATTAGAAATCATGCCCATAGGACTTATCTCATTCTTTGAAATCCTGAATTTTCACATTTTTGCATCTTAGAAATTCTGCTTCTAGGTCATTATCAATTCTGTCTCAAGTACCATATTTTCAAAACCCCTATGTGTGCATTAGAAATCATGTTCCTAGGTTCTTTTGCTGAACTCATTTGGCAATTAATTGACACCTTTATTCGCCTAGATATCATGCCTATAGGAAATACAGTCTTGAAACTTAGACACCATGCATATAGGAAATAAGTGTAAAAACAGCTTCAACACTTAGATATCATGCCTATAGAGAAAAAATATACGAAATCAGTTTCTATGTTTGGATGTCGTAATGGTTGTGATCAGTTTCAACACATAGGAAACATGCTTATAGAACCTAAACGATGAAATCTGCCTGTTTAAATTAATCATTGTTTAGTCTGATTAACGTTTAGATACCATGTCTATAGGATTCTGCTCGTTATCACCTAGGCAAGCCTGTAGGATAATCAAAGTTCTGAAGTTTGAATATTGTGATTTCTTGCTTGAAACATGATTAGATTCTGTATCAAAAAAATCATTTGGCAAATTTATAGGTATTCACTACCTCACTTAATAAAACTGCTATATATTATGTTTATGCTCATTTAGATATCCTGCCTATAGGACTCCTAAATCATTTTTAAAACTGCTTGTTTGAATAAGCGTGCAATTGTGTGTTTACTTGTGGAGGTAAACGTGAGCCCTTTAATTGTTCCTTATGTGGCAGTCCTATATGATTTTTTTTTTGCTTAGTTTTCTCCCTTTAAACAACATAGATGAGCCAAGAACCACCTTAAAATAGAGGTCCTAAAAACCTCCAGGGCCATTGGTACAGGACGAGTAGTGCACGCATAAGGTATGTACTGGATGTTATTAGAACGCCTAGGTAATAATTGAAAAGGGGAGGGTAACTGGGTAGTAAAGGAGATGATGACCTGTGCGCTAATGCTACACGTAACACCTCTATTTGAGGAAGGTTACCGAGTATTGCATGGAAGTGATCCTATAGGCTAATAAACCTAGGACCCCCTTTAATTCCGTTTTGAATGATTTCTATTTGCTTAAATAGCTTTATTTCTCTTAAAAGACTAATTCTCTTAGATTAATTTTGGTTGTGACCCACCGTTTTGGATCTCGAGGGGTGCCTAACACCTTACCCTCAAAGTAATTTCGAGCCCTTACCCAATCTCTGGTAAAGTAAACCGGTTTATGAGTTATTTTCTTTAGATTCCCTAACGCACCTTAATCCGTTAGGTGGCGACTCTTCAAATTCCATACCCCATCCCAAAAGGAAATGAGTTGTCCCAGAAAGTCGAAACCCGATTTCGCGAGAAAAAAGGGGCGCGACAGCATGGCGACTCTATTGAGGACTTCCCGTAGGCTCTTACCATAACAAACTTGCTTTTGTGAATTAGTCTTTAAGCATGCTTTATTCTGCTAATACGCGTGCACCCTTTCCCTTTTCCCGTTATGTGAATTTAATTGCCTATTAAATACCACATTTATCATTTTTAACGTGCAAATACGTGAATTTACTGTTGCATAAATCATGCTCAACATCATACTTCACTCGTGCGTAATCAATCCTATAGGAACACTTGATGAGTGTTTTCACCCTTCCTATATATCACCCTTTAAATTCGGAAAGGCTTATTTTTGGTAAAACTAGTCGATCAGCGATGCAGTCGACGGTTTCGTGCATTTCCCCCCTCAAGTTGTCCGCTTGAGGATACGAGTTTAAACCTCTATAAAAACCTTGCTCTGATTTATTGTACATGAATCATGGCCAAAACCTAGCCGGGGTTAATATATTGTCCACTTAATAACCCTTTAGGAAAAGTCTTGCCAAAAGTCCACTGGGGTTTCCATAATCTCAACGGAGGCAACCACGATTTGTGCATTAATTAGGAAAAATAATTGCCAATATGCTAATCAATGATGTATAAATAGTCGAATCTGGAGGGGGAAATGGCCTAACCTTATTTGTTTTGCAGAAATGAGGCATGCAGTCCCCAGGTTTGGCATGGTCCAAAGAATACCACCATTGTTGCTGGATTGGTGGGAGGACCTTTCGCCAAGTGACAAAGACCATGTGAAAAGGGTCCTCGGAAACTTACCCTCTTTACTGGATATTCAACCAAATAATATGTTGATCGAAGCGGCCAGTATGTTCTGGGACGGAGAAAGGTTCGTGTTCCATTTTCGTAACATAGAAATCACTTCTCTCTTGGAGGAGATAGGGGGATTCACTGGATTACCTTGGGACAGTCCGGGTTTATTGGTGACGGAAAACCGTGCCGCTAGGGGGTTTCTGAAAATGATGGGTTTGAAAAATAACGATGATTTGGAGTGCCTAACGGGGTCCTACATACCCTTTGACTACCTCTATGAACGATACATCCATAACAAATCCTATCGTATCTTACATGATGATATCTCTATCACTTATTTCGGTCATATTCACCGCAGGGTTTTTAGGTTCTTGCTTCCTGGATATGATAGTATTTCCAAGCAAAGGGGACATGATTCACACTAGACTGACTATGGTAGCCAAAACCTTAATGGAGGGGATCGAGGGGCAAACATATACCATTGTCCCTTTGATCATAGCTGACATCTACCGAGCCTTGGACCACTGCTAGAAGGGGTTCAAACACTTTGAGGGTTGTAATCTGCTACTATAAGTTTGGTTATTAGAGCATCTCCAAAGGGGTCAATATCGTAAAGAATTTCCACGAAGGGCGTGGAATGATCATATAGCCTTCCATCACCCTAAGAGAATGACTTACATCCCAGACAGGTTTGTTCAACCGAAAAATGCTACAGAATAGGCGCAGTTTCTTGACAATTTGACTGAGGACCAGGTTCAATGGATGTTCGAATGGTTCCCTACTAGTAAGTTCATCATCAGATCTAAAGATACTCCGCACTTGGTGTTGATCGGGTTAAGGGGTATATACCCTTATGTTCCCATTAGGGTTATGAGACAGGCAGGCAGGAAGCAAGTCATACCGCGAGTTTCTAAAATGAGTCATTACAGGGTAGATTTTCAGGATGACGGCATCCCGTACAAATGTGAAGCTCAGCATATGTGGCATCTAAAGGTTATTGTAGAAAGGGACACCATCGAGCCAGACAGGTACCACACAGGACATGTACGCTTTTACCTATCATGGTTGGAAGACATCATAGCAGGGGTAATTGAGCCGGGTAACGGTCGAGGAAACAGGGTCATAGACGAAGTCGCTGAAGACCAAGTGAAATACAATAAACTGCACAAAAGGGTTCATGAGTCCAAGTCCGAGCATCTAGAGCAACACAAAACTGATATGGAACTGATCAATGAATGGAGAGAAAGGTCTATCAAATCTAATGAAAGGCTGGAATATTTAGAGCAGGGTCTGATGGAGCTGGAGGGGAAGACGAGGAAAAGAATCGCCGACTACTAGAATGCTGAGGGAAGTGAAGGAGGACATCTAGTGAGAGTATACCTGCTATTGGGAATGCACTACCTGGGGAGCATGGGGAAGGTGTCGCGCCCTCTCTTTCCACGCGGAGATAAGGTTTATGACATTCGGTTGAGACAACTCTTTATTTTTGGGAAAGGGGTTTGTTTTTTAGAGTCGCCACCTAACAATTTTTTAAAGGTGTGTTAGGACACCAAAGGGGTTCATTTACAACTACGTTGTTAACCAGAGATAGGGTAAGGGCTTGAAATTATCCTAAGGGGAAGGTGTTAGGCACCCCTCAGGATCCACAAGTGTGGTTCCCGGCCAAACAGCTTTTGTGAATTTGTACAACTTAGCAAACAAACAAATAAAGGCTCAAATAAGAGGGGATTTAAGTCTTAAGCATGCACATGTTTGAAATTAGTAAAGAAGGTTAGATTTTGAAAGGATTACGATCTAAGCATATAAAGGGTATCCTAGGTTTATAATAATATGGATCACATCAGTACAATACCCGATAATCACTCCTCAAAGAGGGGCTACACGTGGTATTAGCACACCGGTCATCATATCCATATTCTACCTTTCCCACCCTGTGAAAGTGACTAAATCGAGTGTTGGTCTCGACCTCTATTGCATGCTGTTACCCGTCTCTTCCTATCAGTTCCGGAGGAAATTAGGACCCCTATCCTAAAGGGAGGTGCTAGGCAGACCCTCAGGTTTTAAAGGTAAAAATTCTAGGGGCGATAGATAACAAAATAGGTAGGACTGCACATAAGGGAAGATCATGGAAAGCGATTAAAGGGCTCAAGTATACCTCCACACATAGTACATATAAACAACACGACTCATACACAGTTAAGGTCTTTTGATTCAGATCCTAAAACATGGTATCTAAATGATGATAACAAAGAGGCAGATTTCAAATTTTAGAAATTTAATCACCTAAGTCTTTCCTAGGCGAGGCGAGGGACAGTGTATACTAATTATCTGAATTTTTAGAGGGACATGAGCATCAACAAGTATTTTTCCATAATTTTCTGTAATTTTTAAAATATTTTAATCAATTTATTCCTGCATTTCCATTATATAAAAAATTATTAAATGCATCACAAATAATTTTATAATAATTTTCTTATTTAATTTTTGTGATTTATATTAATCTTTAAACATTTTATGTATAATTATATTTACTTCTTTAGGCTGTAATTGCAATATTTCGCAATGATAACCACATATATGCGTATTTACCTTATTTACACAGAAAAGTGACTTTTTATATTTTTAATGCTAAGTAATTATTTTAAATCATTTTCATGCACAAATGATATTTTTATTATTTATTAATTATTTTTTAAATTATTTTACTGATTTAATTGGGAATTAAAAACCTAGCCTACCCATTACCCCAGCCCAGTACACCATCCTAATACCCTCATATCCAATATCCATACCCTCATATCCAATACCCATACCCATACCCGTTTAAAAACCTTGACCAAATTCCCTTTAAAATCCCAGCCGTTAATCTCTGAAGATCAACGACTCATAATCACCCACCCCATTTAAACTAATCAACACCCCTAACCCTAATTCATTTCCCACCAGACACCGTCACTAAACCCTCTTCTCTTATATCCTTTCCCCCTTTCCCTTCTCAAACCCTAGCACCGTCACCTCATTTCCCCTTGATTCCTGCCCAGAAATGGAATCATTTTGCGATTCCTTACCTTATTTTGTCATATTTCTTTACCAGCTACTCATCTTTGGTATTACTTAACTTGCTTGCCTCAAATGGAAAGCAGATCTTGGGAGATTCGAACCAAATCTGGCTCAAAATCTCTTATTTGTTAGTTATTTCCGTCTGTGTTCATCCTAACCTCTGTGCGTATCTTTCAGTTAGGATTTTCAGATCTTTGATTTGAACCAGATTTGGTTCAATTTTAGTTTGTTTTAATGTTATTCTTTGTCTATATTCACTCTGTTACTCATCAATCGGCCTATTTTTCATTAAATCTTTTATTTACCTAAAATTAGGGTTTTAACCCTCTTTAATCGGACCAGATTTGGTTCAATCTTATGTTTTTCTTTAATAACTCTCTGTCTCTACTCATTTTTTTTTACTAAAATATTTGATTCTTTACTTCTGACTTTATCGATTCTTATAGCTTACATTAAATTAGGGTTTCGAACCTTTTATTAGGGCCCTATCTGTTTGATTATGTGAATATGTTCCCGTCTATGTTCATTCCATGAAACATGTGACTTTTACCCTTGTTTACTCCGCTAATTTTATGGTTTACCCCAAAAAATTAGGGTTTTGAAATCTTATACTGAGATTTTAGTCTTTCCTTTTTGTATGGTACTGATATTTTCTTTTTGGTTCGATTTACCTGTTCTCATTATTACCTTACCTTATTGACCCATCATTTGAATACTGATTGATTATGTACAATACTTTCCCTAATTTAAGTAGTACTTGCCTGATTTTATGTTGTTATGTCCTGCTAATTGAGTGAACCCCCACTTAAATTGATTATGAAATTATTTTCATTCCTTAATTATGTATGATTCACTTATTACCTTATTTGTCTGGTTAATTCAGTGTTATTTAAATCCATTCTCCCTCTCCCCTTAGACAGACTCGAACTCTCAGATTCTCACTAAAAACTTAGGCTCTCTTATTCTGATTTCTGTGCTAAGTGTCTCTGGGTTTGGCCGGCTGAAAGCCAAGGCCAAGTGGTTCTGGAGTTTAACTGTTGTGGCATATTTACTTGCTTTCTCACTTAACTGGTATTCCTGAACCCTTTGTAGTTTCATTCTTTATGCTTTGCTCGACTAGCATGCTTTAATTCCCAGTATGATTCTGCCCTTTACAAGATTCTATGATCCCATTTAGTAAAATTATTGATTTAGGATTAAGTTGTTTTGAATAATATGAATCCGCTCATAAGTTAGCCTAAGGTTTAATTTGTTTCATGCACTAATCTTACACATGTTCTGAATTTTGCATTCCTCAGGATACTATAAACATGTAATCAATTAGTTTGTTGCTTAACTCATGTGCCTTGTCTACTTAATTCATGTGTCCAGCCATTTTAAATGTTTCTGCCTAATTGTTTCTATGATTAAGCCATGATTGTCTTAAGTACTAGCATGAGTATTTAGCCTAAATAGACTTCAACTTATTTGAACTATGTGTTAAGTATGAACTTTGTTTGCTTTTTGGTGCAGTTTTGCCTGCAACTCTGTGTTCTAAACTTTCTTTCTTCTGAAATCAAACAGTTTTTTTAACCTGTCCCTACTCCCTTTCATGTACTGATTTAAAAAACCCACTCCTAGTCCCTTAGGTTCTCAACCACCACAGTGTGAGCACTGCCTAGGGTCCACATGAGACTCCTCTGACCTCTGACACACTGAGGGCTGGTTTTCCAATCTCTTATGAATTGCTTTCTGAATGTGTGGTTCTGGTGTGAGCATTATCTGGGGTCCCTGAAGACCTTGGGAACTTTGACACACTGGAAACCTGTTTCAAATGGACTGTGGGGGAATCACTGTGTTGTTGTTATGGTGGAAGGCATGGTCCCAAGGTTTATTTGGGCTTATGAAGTCTCCCTATAGTGTAACTATTACCATTATGTAATTCATTTGATATTTTGGGATGTAATAACATATTTGGGGATATTTAGTGAATCTGGGGAGAGGGGGTTTACTTATATCTTTTGTTAAAACTGGGTAGAAATCCTGCCTATAGGATTTAATTATGCTGATTGAACTGTATGAGTACTATACTGTGTTTAGAAATCCTGCCTATAGGACTTTCATGATCATTTTGATTATGTGTTTTACATTGCATACTAGATATCCTGCTTATAGGACTTTCGTTTAATTTTGTACATTAGAAATCATGTTCATAGGATCTATACATGTTTTCAACAAATGTGCATTAGCAGTCATGCCTATAGGACTTTGTTGCTTAAGATAATTATCTTTCCTGGTAATATGTTTAAATTCTGCCCATATACGGTTAATAGATACCATGCCTATAGGACTAAAAATCAGTTTTAAACTTATAGATCCTGCCTATAGGGTTTAAATTAATCCAGCACTTAGAGATCCTGCCTATAGGGGTTAAATCAATCCAGTTAATAGATATCATGTCTATAGGACTAAAACCAGTTTCAGCATTTAGAAATCATGCCTATAAGTTTTAAGTCAATTCATCAACTAGAGAGTATGCCTATAGGATTGAAAAAGGAATGAAACTTGTCTTTATAAGTTAAAATCAGTGCTACTGTTAGAAATCATGTCCATAGGTCTATAATTAATAAGCTTGTAGAAATCATGCCTATAGGATTCTGTCGATCGATTCTGAATTCAATCACTATTGCCAATCATTTAGGCAATATATTTGTAGGACTTAATAATGATTCTGGGTTTATAATTGTGACATATTACTGCATGAAGTGCCCAGATTCGTGCCGAATAAAATTAGTAGGCAAACAAATAGGTCTTAGTGCTCGCCTTAACAAAATTGTCTCTGCACTCTGTTTTCTCACATAGATGATATCCTGCATGTAGGATCTCAAAGTTAATGAAGTTTGCTGATTCAATTGCGTGCTTTTGTTATTTATGTGTGGAGGTCAATGTGAGCCCATACTTGTTCTTTATCTGAAAGTCCTATTTATTTTTGTTTGTCGCCTAGATTTCACATTTTTAAGTAACATAGGTTGGTGTAGAACTATTCCAAATAGAGGTCCTAATACCTCCAGGGCCGTAGTCAAGGGACGGGTAGTGCACGCATAAGGAACGGGCTAGAATCTACTAAAACACTTAGGTAACAACTTAAAGATAATAATTGGGTAGTAAGGAGATGATAGTCCGTGCACTAAATGCTATGAGTAACACCCCGACTTGAGGAATCTAGAAAGTATTGCATGGAATGATCCTATATGCTAAAAACTTAGGACCCCCCTAGGGCCCCCCCCCCCCCATACTCATGTTTAAAATAAATTGAATATGGCATTTGACCAAATTATTTTTTCTTCCCTTTTTAGACTAATTCTCTTAATTTAAGTTCGGTCGGAACCCATCGTTGTGGACCTCGAGGGGTACCTAACACCTTCCCCCTCAAGGTAATTTGAGCCCTTACCTGATCTTTGGTGATGTAAACTAGTTATATGAGTTAACTGCTCTAGGTTCCCTAACGCACCTTAATCCGTTAGGTGTCGACTCTTCCAATTCCTTACCCATCCCAAAAACAGGAGTTGTCCCAAAAAATTTCGAAACCCAATTTCGCGAGAAAAAGGAGGCACGACAGCCGATGAATTGTTTTCCATTATCACATACAATCTCGGAGGGCATCCCGAATCGACATATGATGTGGTCCCAAAATAAAGTCTATGACTTCCTTTTCTCTGACTTTCTCGAAAGCCTATGCTTCAACCCACTTAAAAAAATAATCAGTCATAAATAAAATAAACCGAGCTTTACCTGGGGCCGATAGAAGAGGGCCGACGATGTCCATTACCCATTTCGTGAACGGCCATGGGGATAAGACCGAATCGAGTTGTTCCTCGGGTTGGTGAATCATTGGTGCATGCCTTTGGCATTTGTCGCATTTTCGAACGAATTCCTTTGTATCTTTCTCCATGCCGATCCAATAGTATCCGACTCTGATCTGGACCAATAACTCGGCACCAGAATGATTTTCGCAAGTGCCCTCGTGTACCTCTTTTAGGACGTGCTTGGTATCTCCTGGTCACAGACATATTGCTAATGGATAGTAGAACATACTTTTAAACAACGTTCCGTCTTTGGACAAGGTGAACTATGCTGCCTTTGTGCGCAGAGCTCTCGACTCCTTTTGATCCGATGGAAGTTTTTCGCTTTTCAAATATTCTATGTACTTGTTTCTCCAATCCCAGGTCAAACTTGTGGAGTTTATCTCGGCGTGACCTTCTTCGATCACCAATTTCATGAGTTGTATGACAGTCCCCGAGTTGAGTTCGTCGTCTTCAACCGATGACCCTAAGTTTGTGAGGGCATCAGCCTCGCTGTTCTGTTCTCGATGTACATGTTGCAAGGTCCATTCCTTGAATCGATGTAGAGTCACATGTAGTTTGTCCAAGTATCTCTGCATTCGGTCTTCTCGGACTTCAAAGGTCCTGTTAACTTGGTTTACCACGAGAAGGGAATCACACTTGGCCTCGATGACCTCCGCTCCAAAGCTTTTAGCTAATTCGAGACATGCAATCATGGCCTCATAATTGGCCTCATTGTTAGTCAATTTTGCAGTTTTGATAGATTGTCTAACTACATTACCTGTGGGTAGTTTTACTACGATTCCTATCCCGAACCCTTTCGTGTTAGAAGCACCGTCCGTAAAGAGGGTATAGACTACTGAGGATGCACCTAATTTTATTAACAACTCTCTTTTAACCTCGGGTACGAGGGACGCCGTGAAGTCAGCCACAAAGTCTGCCAAGATTTGACACTTGGTGGTTTTTCGGGGTCGATATTCAATATTACCTACTGATTTCTATGGCCCATTTGGCCAAACTACCCGAAAGCTCGGGTTTGTGCAAAATATTTCGAAGCGGATAAGTTGTTACAACACATATTGGATGACATTGAAAATATGGCTTCAGTTTCCTAGAGGCGCTTATTAAAGCAAGCACTAATTTTTCTAAGTGTGGATATCTGGTCTCGGCCTCTACTAAGGTCTGACTAACATAATAAATAGGAAATTGTGTATCTTGTTCTTCTTAGACCAAAACTCCATTTACCACTATCTCCGAGACTGCCAAATACAAGTAAAGCTGCTCGTCCATTTTTGGAGTTTGAAACAGCGACGGGCTCGATAAATACCGCTTTAGTTCCTCCAAGGCCCGTTGGCATTCCGAAGTCCACGCAAAATTATTATTCTTCTTCTTTAGAAATGAGAAGAATCAATGGATTTTGTCTGATGATCTCGAAATAAATCGACCCAAGGTGGCTATGCGCCCCGTTACTCTTTGCACGACCTTTACATTGTCTACTACAGTGATGTCCTCGATAGCTTTGATTTTATCGGGGTTGATCTTGATCCCTCGATTTGATAACATGAAGCCAAGAAAATTTCCTGAGCCGACCCCGAACGCATATTTTTCTGGGTTGAGCTTGATGTTATACTTCTTCAATATATCGAAGGTTCCCTGCAAATGCTTCAAATGGCCCTCTACTCGCAGAGACTTAACTAGCATGTCGTCAATATAAACTTCCATTGATTTCGCTATTTTTTCTTTGAACATTTGGTTTACTAGGCGTTGATAAGTTGCACCAACATTTTTTAGTCCGAACGACATTACATTATGATAATAGGTGCCGTACTTATTGATAAACGATGTCTTTTCCTGATCCTCCAGGTTCATCTGTATTTGGTTTTACCCAGAGTAGGCATCGATAAAACTAAGAATCTTGTGGCAGAACGTGGAATCGATCATACGATCGATATTAGGCAAATGAAAAGAGTCCTTAGGACATGCTTTATTCAGGTCTTTGTAATCTACAGACATTCTAAGCTTATTTCCCTTCTTAGGGACTACCACTACGTTTGCAAACCATTGGGGATACTTTACTTCCCGAATGGATCCTATTTTGAGAAGTTTAGTTACATATTCCTTGATGAAGGCATGTTTGACCTCGGACTGGGGCCTTCTTTTTTGCTTCACCGTGCGGAATTTCGGATCCAAGCTTAGTTTGTGAGTTGTAATTTCCAGTGGGATCCCTGTCATATCGAGGTGGTACCAAGCAAAGCAATTCATGTTAGCTTTAAGAAATTGAATAAGTTTTTTCTTGAGCTGGGGGTTAGCCCCGTGACCAGGTATACCTTTCGTTCAGGCTGATGCTCGGTCAGTATGATCTGTTCCAGCTCTTCAACTATTGACTTGGTGGCGTTGGAATCATCAAAAACTATGAAGGATCGGGGGATCCAGTAGTCATCATCCTCGTTGATCCCTTGCTTCTCAAATTGGGTCGAGGCCAGTGTCTGTGGTTGCTATTTGGCCTCCTGTTTTCCCTTTGGATCCGATCCTTTTGTAGAGACAGCCGATATCAATATTACTTCATCAACTACAAATATTCCTTGGTGGCGGGTTGCTCCCTGTAGATCATTTTTTAACTCCCTCTGATGTCAGAAACTTCAAAACCTGGTGAAGGGTCCACAGTACTGCCCTCATGTTATGGATTCACGGCCTACCGAACAGGGCGTTATACCGCATGTCACCCTCGATCACATGGAACTTTGTTTTCTGGGTGGTCCCGGCCATGTTCACTGGCAAAGTTATTTCTCCTTTGGTGGTCTCGGATGCCATGTTGAAGCCGTTAAGTTCTCGAGCTGCGGGCACAACTTAATCATGTAGGCCGAGCTGTTTCGTGCCCCTCGACCGAATAATGTTGTCCGAACTACCTGGATCAATCAAAACACGTTTAACCTGAGTTTTATTCATAATAAAAAAATATTACTAGTTCGTCGTTGTGGGGTTGTGATATCCCCTCCGGTACATAATCCCGAGTTCGTTTTTCCCTCGTGATCGACACCTTGGTGCGCTTGAATATGGGTCCCTATGGAATATCCACCCCTTAAGCAATCATGTGGATTACGTGTTTTGGCTCCTCTTGTTCATTCTGCCTGTTTGAATCCCTATTTCTGAAGTTTCTTAGCCCGATCGCTTAAGAATTCTCGAAGATTCCCCTCGATGAACAACCGAGCTACCTCCTCCCTCAGCTTCCTGCAATCTTCTGTTCTATGGCCATGGGTGCCATGATACTTGCTCATTTGATTAGGATTTCTCTGGGATGGGTCATTCTGTAGAGGTCGAGGCCATCTAGTGTCTTTGATACACCCGATGGCTGATACGATGGCTGACAATCAATGTTGAAGTTGTATTTCGACAGTCGAGGTGCCTCTTTGGGCTCGACATTCCTATCGAGAGCTCTGACCTCGATCATTTCTTCTATCACCTCGGATAGGGTTGCGTCCAGGCCCGTTGTTTCTCCGATGTCCACCGTATGGCTGGTAACGATCTCTATTTGACTATGGTTCCCGGCCAATATACCTTTTAACTCTGTCGACGGGCCTGATAGGATGAACGAACCCGGAAGGAGTTCCTAATTGGTCGTCTTCGACCCTGATCTTTGACTGATACCGATGTACATCGGCCCAAGTGACATCTGGGTATTCGATCAAGTTCTATTTCAACTATTGTGAGGCCACCGAGCTTCGTACGTTTAATCCTTGGGTGAAAGCCTAAACGACCCAATCATCGGCAGCCGGCGGTAGTTCCATGCGTTCCATCTTGAACCGAGACACAAACTCTCTGAGTATCTCTTTATCTTTATGCTTCACTTTGAAGAGGCCTGACTTCCTGGTCTCGACCTTTATGGCCCCGGCGTGTGCTTTAGCGAAGGAATCTGCGAGCATGGCAAAATAATCGATGGAGTTGGATGGCAGATTATGGTACCATATCATTGCTCCCTTTGATAGGGTCTCCCCGGATTCTTTAGCAATACAGACTCAATCTCATCGTTCTCTAGATCGTTCCCCTTAATCACGCATGTGTAAGAAGTAACATGCTCATTGGGGTCAGTAGTTCCATTATACTTGGGGATTTCTGGCATGCGGAATTTCCTTGGAATGGGTTTAGGATCCGCGCTCGGGGGGAAGGGCTTTTGCACGAACTTATTTGAATCCAAACCTTTTCAAAATCGGTGGTGCCCTCGGGATTTGATCAACTCTGGAGTTGTATGTTTCTACCTTCTTGTCGTTGGCTTCGATTTTCTTCTCTCCTGATTCAACCTGCTGTTAGCTCCTCGAACATCTTTATGATAGCGGGATCGGTGCTTGATTCATTTCCATTTGACCTTCTTGGCATCGATTCGGCCCTATGAACAACTTCATGTGATGGTTCGGGCTCAACCTTGCTTGGTGCAAGGTTCTGGTTTTGGAATTGTGCTATTGCAGCTTGTTGAGCCTGTAACATCTCGAATATCACTCGAAGGTTGATCTCGCCTTCTTCGCCGCCCTGCACGTTCTGATCGGCTGATTGAACATCTCTGTGGACGCTATTTTCGGGGTCGACGACCAAATTTGCATTGACGGCAATATGGGAACTGATGTCGACAACGTCTCCAACTGGAACTCCATCGAGGTCAACCGGAGTCACTTCGTTCCCTTGGGCGGCTATGTTGTCATTTTCGCCGTGAAAACCGAGGCTATCGTCGATGTGTGTGGGTACTGCTTGAGAACTAGACATGCTGATCATGGAATCAAAAATGCTTACAAGAACAAGTGTAAAGCAGTGTGTGTTACGAAAATTAGCACCATGCAATCACTATTATCCTTAGCTCAACGGTGGACCCCAAACTGTTTACCCTTAAAATCGGATAACAATTAAATTTATAAGTGGTTTTAAGGATATATGATTTCACTTAGCACAAACTGAGAAATATGAAAATTGATGTTAGAAAGTGACTGTAAATAGAAATAAAACAAACCAATATAAAGTGTAGCTTTGTCCCTCGAGCTAGGTTGCCCTCGAACCAAATGAGTGTGCTATTGAAAAGTATGAACTGAACCACTGAGTATGAGAGCTTTAAGAGAGAAAATATAATGTATTGCTTTGTTCCGCGTGAATATGATGATTACAAAATGAGTAGAACTCCGTTTATATAGTAGAGGAGTTCTACTTATGATATAATTTTAAATATAGTAAGAAAATCCCATGACAAGCTGATTAACCGGCCTTGACTTGATATGTGCCAAGATTCCAGCGTGATCCTTGCTCGATCTCGGATATTTCGTCTTACCGTTACTTTGCCAGGTTAACTCCCTTCGATCTTATTCGACCTCGGTTCCACGTGGTCTCGATCTTGGTTGAACGTCGTCCTAGACCGTCCTCGAGTTAAGGGTTCAACACCACAACTCCTCATTGAGGCTCGACGCAATACGAGGTCGAACAGTGGCCTATCATGATCCAACCTCGATTAGTCACAAGGAGGGCATGCCCGTTCTGACCTTATACAGTTATATTAAAAATATAGTCGCCGAAATATGTGTATTGGCAGTGTATGTCTCATATTTAAGAAAAAAATCGATGAAAGACAGAAAAAGAAAAACATAAAACGAATTGATAAAAAATGACTTAATTTATCTGGTTTGGTTCCAATGTTTAAAAAATCAACATACTTGGTTTCATTTTTTTTAGGAAAAAATCGATCCATGATCATCCTAACTATGGTCTTTTATTGTATGTACGTGTCAACTAAGTTTACATCTCATTTTCGACAAATTCATTCTTTTTTTTGTATGTTGAAAATGATTTTTTTTATTTTTAATCAAGTATAACTGTGTACAACTACTAGCTCATTTAGACTCTCAACTAGCTTTTCATATACATCCACTGCCTACCTAGTTAGTAAACAACACGTAATAGAAATACAATCCAAAACAAAGTATATTACTTCATTGAGATAGGAAAACTATTAGATTTTAGCGTATCTAATAGCTTTCACTCCATATATGAAATACAAAGGCAATATGTAAGAATCCAATACTCTTGCTCTAGATCCGCTGTTACATGGTAGTCGAGCATTTCATATTTTCATCACTTTCGGAGCCATATAAATTGAGTTTTAAAAAAAGTTAATGGAGGTTTTAAAAAGGAAAATTATTTTTCAAGTACTAAAATATTTTTGATATTCATGATATTAGAATAAATTGGTCCAACTTAATGTATCTATCTACTAAGTCTATAACTATATTTTTCTTTCCTTATATATAAAGACTCGATGAAAAAAAAATCGTTGTCTTATTATTGTATATTGATCACGAGAGTAAACATATTTGTTAAGTTAATTACATAATTTATACAGTTTAAATGGCAATAAAATTTATAAATTATTTTCTTATAGTTTGAATGCTTGTATTTGGAGTTTTTTCTTTATAATATTTTGTATCTGAAACTCGCCGACTTGACTAATTCAAATTCTCCTGATCCGACTAATTAAAATTTCATTTCTTGAGTGGAAATGGAGACCTTTAGAGAAGAGTTGAGGGATTTTATCCATTTCATCACAATTCTTTTAATTTTATTTGTAGTTTTATTTTTTATAAAAACATATTTGGAGTTTTTTTTTTAAAAATCCTTCTTGGAGTTTATGTATAAACTATGTTATTATGTGCAATTTTTTTCAAAATTCTATGCATAAATTACAAAACGCTATGCTACAACTTGTACTTTAGGTTGGACCATCTGTTCATAGGAAAATAGAAACACTAGAGGCTCTTGTACAAAATTTCCGTTCCTATACCATATAGGAAATTATATTACAAAAAATATTCATAATTTGTAAATTACCCGCCCTGCTAACAGAATTTCTACAAAATATAAACAATTCATTAAAAACAGAATTTTGTTAGCTGTACACTTCCTTATATAGGCGTGCGAATTTTGGGGTATTAAGGATTCTTCCAGATTTTTTCAAACGCAAATTACGCTGTATTAATTTTCGGTCGTTTCTCTTCAAATTTTACGACTCTGTTTTTGTGATACACTCTGTTTCACCATTTTTTCTGATTTCACAAATCAAAAGCGACTAAACTAGCTACAATTCTTCTGTAACAAACGCAATTCTGTCGAAAATCTCAATTATGCTTCAACTGAATGGGAATTAAGATAGCTATGGGAGATATAGAAAATTTCAGGTCGATGGAATTGTAGTCGGTGAGGATGCAAGTTATAGCCTATTGAATTCTACAATAGTAGAGCATCTAATGATTGATACATCCGAAAAAATAATAGAAAACCAAATACATTGTCAATGAACATTGTCCTCCAATGAAAATTAGGAACGATATGGGTGTTTGTGAATATATGAAGACGAAAAAGGAAAATAAAAGCTTAGGATCATATCCGTTATGTATAACAGTTCACGATATCAATTTGGAATTGAGTATCACCAATGCGAACACAGTTGCAGGTTTGTGATGTTATATGGGGATCAAATTTTGGTTGGCTATTACTATCCTACAATTTATCTACGATATTTCTACAAATAAACCACATGTCAAAGTCTCTATATATATCAGTATTGAATTTCAAAAATATCTACAATTATTCTACAATAAAACTACATATCATTTGAATCTCAATATGAAATACACAATTTCAATATTTCTACAAATTACCTACAAAATATCTACAAAAAAATATTCATAACAGTATTTAGCTTTATTTTCTTGCAGTTTCATCTGGAACACTAAAGTTAATTGATATGCCAACATCTCCGGCGATAGAGGAATATGAAAGTATAATAATAACATAAAGTATACCAAGTGTTATTGAAGTAGCACAAGTATACCAAGACAAGCAAATAATTGCAAGTGCAATGATGCACTATTATGTCATGCACAAGTTCCAATTTAGGATGAAAGATCTAGTGCTAGAAGGGATGAACATATGAATGGTCAAAAATCATTTTTTATTTTTATTTTTGTAGTTTATTTGTAAATTTTTACTTCTTCAGTTTTTTCTTGTGATAATGTTTTTCAATATTGTAGATAGTTTGTAGTTATTTTGTATATAAATTGTTTAATATAATCTTTTATGCTACAACAAATTTTTTTTTTAATCTACATTTCTTATGCCAGTGTTTAAATTATTTTTATTTTGTAGCTACTGGCTGATATGTGTTGGTGAAAATTGTACATGGCACTTCAAGGCAACTAGCATAAATGATTCTGCAATGTTCAAGGTTAGAAAATTCAACAGCTTGCTCACATGTTCTTTGATGGACAATACATCCATACAACGCAAATCTACCGCCATGGTAGTTGGTAGCATGGTTATTCTAAAATATGCTAATCCTAAGATAATTTACACACCAAAAGACATACAAACTGATATGTTGTCTGAACACCGCGTGAACTTAACATACATGCAAGCTTTGAGAGCAAAGGAAAAGGCTTTGGAGTTTTTGAGAGGTCATCCTGCTGACTCCTACAGCAAATTGCCTAGTTATTTATATATTCTGGAGAAGACTTATCTGGGGTCAGTAGTTAAATTGAAGAAGACCAACGATGACTGCTTCTTGTATGCATTTGTTGCGATTTGTATGTCAATCAGTGGTTGGGAATATTGTAGGCCAGTTGTAGTAGTTGATGAGACCTTCTTAAAGTCAACATATAGGGGAATAATGCTAACAACTAGCACAATGGATGCAGCAAGTAAAATGTAGATTTTTTGTAGATATATTATCTAGTTATTTTATTTTTTGTAGATAAGTTGTAGATATATTGTAGGTATATTGTAATTTGTATGTATATGTCTTCCTCTGCATTTTTTTCATGCAGCCAATTAATTGATTTTTGCCACATAATGTAGGTACCATTGGCATATGTTGTTATTGATTCAAAAAATGACGCATCATGGAAGTGGTTTTTTGAGAAATTCAAACATGCATATGGTGAAAAACCAAATATGTGTGTTGTTTCGGATCAGAATGAGAGTATCTTGAAGGCAACATCTATTGTTTATCCCGGCATGCCACATTATTCTTGCATGTGGCATATTTGGACAAATATAAGGGCAAAGTTCAAGAAGGGTCATCTAAAGTTAAGATAATTGTACTATGCCACGGCACGATCATACACGCTTGATGAATTTAATGAAAGAATGTCAAAGATTGAAGAGATTGATCCGCGTGTTAAAGAATATTTATACGATATTGGCTATCATAGATGGTCTCGAGTACATGCTACGGTGAACAGAACATGAACTATGACATCAAACATTGCAGAGTCGTTGAATGCGGTAACAAAAGATGCAAGAGAGCTACCGATAGTAGAACTATTAGAGTATATGAGGACTCTTCTTGAACGTTGGACTAATGAAAAGTTATTGAAAGCAAAGGGTACCTTCACATATCTTGGAAAAAAAATTCAACAAAGAATTGGAGGATAACAGAACATTGTCGCAGAAGCTTAGAGTAAGATCTGGCAATTTATTGCATCAAATAAAATATTAAAATACAAATGTAGATAAGTTGTAGATATTTTATATTCTGATTGTAGATGATCTGTTTTCTGTTTGTAATGTAATTGTAGGTGAGGGCTTCAACAGATCATATCCATACAGTGATAGATGGTGTGAAGTATTATATTGTTTGTCTTGAAAATAAGAGATGTAGTTGTGGGCAATTGCAGCTTGATGAACTTCCTTGTGCGCGTGCTTTGGCTGTTTTAAGTCACATGAATGAGTCTTATGAAAACTATTGTTCTCCTTATTACACAAGGGAGAGCCTCTTGCGTACTTATAAAATACCAGTAAATCCCCTGCCTGATGAAAGAAAATGAAATGTGCCACAACATATAACTGAAGAAGTTGTAAATCCACCTTCAGGTGGGAAAAGACAGTCAGGAAGACCTCAAAAATAAAAGATACAAAATATATGATGAAGTAAATTCTAAAAAGTACAAGGTTTCATGTGGCAACTGCGGAGTAGAAGGGCATAACAAAAGATCTTGCAAGAATGCTCCCAAAAAGAAATAAAATTTTATGTAGTAAACAGAATTTTTCATAAAAATTATTGATGAGTTCAGGAGAATAGACTTTTGATGTGTAATCGTTGAGGTGTTTTCAACTCTTAATGTAATTAGTTTGAAATTTTTTTGTTTAATCAGTTTTCTGTATTGAGTTAATACTTTCATAGCTTGATTGGTTTATGAATGATTTCTATATATATAATCTATAACTTTTTTACTATCTCTAGCATCCTTTACATAGTTGTTAATGATTTTTACAATTTATCTACAAAAAAATAACAAAATAAATACATAATCGGGATTTGACAAAATAACGAGATAATACTTCAGTTGGAAAGGAGTTATATGCTAAAATAATGTAGATCAAGACTGTTTACATTCAACAAATGAATATAAAATCAACATAATGTATTGTTAATGATTTTTACAATTTATCTACAAAAAAACAATAAAAAAACTACAAAATAAATACATAATATGTAGTTGAAGAATAACTAAATAATAATTCAGTTGGAAAAGAGTTATATGCTAAAATAATGTAGATCAAGTACTGTTTATATTCAACAAGTGAATATAAAATCAACAGAATGTATTGGTAATGATTCTTACAATTTATCTACAAAAAAAAAAACAAAAAAACTAAAAAATAAATACATAAAATGTAGTTGACAGAATAACTAGATAATAATTTAGTTGGAAAGGAGTTATATGCTAAAAAAATGTAGATCAAGTATTGTTTACATTCAACAAGTGAACATAAAATCAACAGAATGTATTGGTAATAATTTTTTACAATTTATCTACAAAAAAACTATAAAAAAAACTACAAAATAACTACATAATTTGTAGTTGACAGAATAACTAGATAATAATTTAGTTGGAAAGGAGTTATATGCTAAAATAATGTAGATCAAGTAATGTTTACATTCAACAAGGGAATATAAAATCAACAGAATGTTTCCATTTGAACTACTATACTGGATAAGAAAAAAAAATTAAAGGCTAAAATAATTGTAGCGCAAATCTGCTACAACTAAAACACAACAATATTGTTCATAAACTTATCTACCATCTTTCTACAAAACTAGCAGCAACAAAATAATTTTACTACATGTTTCATACAAAACATTGCAACTAATTCTTCTTCCTCTGGACTTGTGTTTTTTTACTCACAGCCGGTGCACCTTTTTTCCTTGTCAATCTGCATGTCACCTCACTTTCACTAATTGCACCATACTCCTGCTTCTTTCTAGCATAGTCTCACAGTAGTGCTCCATAGCGTCTATGATGTTGATCAATATCAGAAAGGTCATCCGCAGGAACTGATAGGTCTCCAATGCTGGCATACTCTGCAAAGGCAGCAACATATGCACCACAGTCGCTGCAAAAATAAAAAAAGTGTCAATATTTAGCAAACAATGAACAAAAAAAATGTTAAATAGATAGAAAGAAAGAATATTTTTGTCACAGTGATCCTTCTTTTCGTTGTGGTATCTCTCTGACAATCCACTGAATGTCAAGAGGGTCGGTAACAACTTTCTCAATGTATGCCTTTGTATTCTTGAATTTGATGTCTTTACACTTGCCATAAAAACCGGTGCATGACAAGTAAAGAGGGATAATAACAGAAAACTTGGTGACATAAGATTCAACAATAGGGTGATTGCGTGAAGAGACCATAGAATCATACGCATAAAGTGCCCTATCTGCAATGTCAAAAACAACCAACACCTAGTGGAATTTTTCTACAATGTGGACAGGCATGATCACATAATCAACTTGATCCCATGCAATATTTGCGAGTAATCTGTACCCCAATATGTATTCTGCTACGACGTCCTGGGGTTTGACAACAACAAACTTCTTTTCTTGAGGAGAATTGTGGAACTTATCATGAATTTGTTCAATCCTAGTCTTGAACATACAATCAGCGATAGTAAACCTTATCTTGTTGTGGGGGCCATACTTTTCTCTTTTCTTCAAGTAATACATTGTAACATCAATGTGCTGCAACAAAAACAGATTGCATTTATTCTATTGATTATTACAAATTATCTACAAAAAATTTACAAAATAACTACAAATACATTTGTTTTAAATCAGTATTATCTAGAGAATATCCACAAAAAAACTACAATTTCATCTATGTTTCATCATGATTACAAATTATCTACAATATATATATAAAATATGTACAATTATATGTTTTTTTATACATTCATTAACATTATCTACAAAACATCTATAATATACCTACAATTCAGATTGTTACTAAGAATTTATACAGAATATCTCCAATATATCTATCCAATAACTACATATACTGGAGATGGTACTATATCAGTGTTGTAGATGCAAAAAAAAAAACCAACAAAATAACTACATATTCTGAGTATGAGTTTACCGAGTCGTTGAGGACTGTCTGGGGTGTGCCAAAATATAGAACCACTCCTTCTTGTCAACCTTTTCCACTCCAAGATCAAACCATGGCTTAATTTGATTATCATTTATAGAATACAGAGCCTTCCTCCTATTTAAACAAATAGAAATTAAAATAAAATTATTGAATGAAGTGGATATGTAAAAGATGAATACTGGAATCAAATGGTCAAATTATGTAAACTAACCTCTTTAAACATGTGTCAGTACCTTGGTATAACCACTTGTTGAATTGTTCCAACAACTCAAGATCGACATCTTGACCAATAGCACTAGTAAATGGGTGCTTCAGGTGAAAATTTTGAGGTCCAACCCAAGTGCTGCCACCAGAACTGTATAAAGGGAGAAATGGTGATCGAGCATACTTTTCAGGCTGCCTTGTTCTACCTTGATTCACAGGTGTTGTTTCATCTTGGTTAGGCTCGCCGAACTTAACCAACTAGGAGAAGTTATCAGGCAGCTCAAAATCGTCAAGTGTAACCTCCTTCTTCTCACCTCTGGAGTCTTCTGAATTACCTACATTCACTTACTCTGCTTCTTCACCTATATTGACATCTTCATCATTTTTCTGTTCTCTTTGAACTGTTACTGTGACTTCGTGAATTGGAGATTGTGCATGCATATCTTCCCTCACTGTTACATTTTGTATATCTAGCTTAATAGAATGATAAAAAAATTGAAACAGAAAGCAAAAATCTCTGAATACAATTTCATAACTGCATTTTCTTCATTAACTGCACCTTCAAAATGGGAATATAAATCAACACGTGCTGGAAGATTCTCATTAGTTTCCAGCTCATTCACATGGCCTATTTTTTCATTAAAGATTTTGAATTATAATGAATAGTAGTGGCTTGACAGTTTTAGGAGATATGTAGGTGTATTATTGAGATCTACATAAATCTGTGGATCTGTGTAAATATACTTTATTTAATGTGTGTGTGTGTATATATATATATATATATATTGTAGAGATAATGCAAATATATTGTAGATATTTTGAAGAAATTTTGTAGATATGTTGTATATATGTTGAAGATAACTTGTATATAATTTGTAGATAAAGTGGAGGTATATACCTATTTTGCTGTTGCTGGCATGCACTGGTTCTTCGCTAGTGAACTGAAATTGTTGATTGTTCTTGTCTTTTGGTTGGTCAGAATTTTTGGTTGAACTCCCAGCAAACTGAAAGTTTTATATTAGTTAGGATATATATTTTAGAGGTGACATAAATAGTTTTGTTAAATAAATAAATTTCAAATATTATCTTTGCATCAACATTATCATTTAGACTGTTTATCACCTGCAAAACAGCCTTGACTGACTCATTTAGTAGCACTCGAAGGCTACCTAGTTCTTCAAAGACATCTTCCCAAAAAGATGCAAGCTCTAAATCAACCTACATTTTTAAAATATAGAGAGTTAACTTCAAAATATGGCTTAACATACATTAAAGAACAGATGCAATATTACGAATACATGTTACCTTCTCAAGACCTTTTTTTAATTTTCTAATTTGTTTAAGAATAGACTTCTTGTCCTCTTTTCCAATTGATTCTTTGGGATCCAATGGAGGAGCAGTAACTTTCGGATCCTCAGAAATATGTTCAACTTCTTCAATTATGTATTCAACTTTATCAGGCAAAGACATCACATAAAGCTCTTCAGGTGCTTCAGTTATGTTGGTGAACTGAATGAGAAAAAAAATAAATTAGCTTTATTAGGGCAGAATATGTATATAAATTATAGATAATTTGTATTAAATTATATAAATCATAAATAAGAACCATTTACCTTGATCCATTCAGGTTTGACCATTTTATCTTCAATTGCAGCTAACCATATCTTATCCTTGGTAGCTGACCATTTAAGTATGCGTGGGATTGAATTAACAACTCGTATAGCTATATCAGTGTTGACGGTGGAACAACACTCATACAACCATACTTGCAAGGCTAGTAGGAATCCTCAAATGAGATAAGAATGAACAAAAGAATTTAGCTTGTGCCTAACTGATTCAATCAACTGTCTGTAAGACTGAATACCCTATGTGTATGACGCATACTGTCCGGAATCCACCAAATAAAACATAAAATGATCAACCAACCCAATATGATCTTTGTCTGAAGGACAAATGAAGAATTCTATGAGATATAGAATACATAACTTTACTGCATTCTCATCATTTACCCAGCTTTTATTGGTTACAATTTGTTTTAGGTATGACTTCTCCACTTTTACCTTGTTTGGAAAGTAACTCCTTATTATCTTATTGTCATAATCCGGAGTGTAACCAAAGTCTGTCACCTTGGTAAAACATCTAAGACCGGTTATTAACGCAAACTCTCTCAATCCAAAATTTAACCTCTGACCCTTTAACTCAGTTGAAAAATAGGAAGCATCGGATGCATTCAATTCATACTTCATAAGAAGATGAATAGCTTGGTTTTGCATACATTATTTGGAAAATGACAGCAAATAACCAAAGCATGTCTTCTTGAATAACTTTAAACCATTTGTAGACAATAACTCTTTAATTTGACTAGGAACACTAGGGTCAGATAATGTATGAAACCTAAGGACCCCATAATCAACATTATGAGGTGCAAAAAAATATCCATTCTGCAAAAAATATAAATAATCTCTTATTAATACAGTGCTTCAATCTAAAAAAATAACATATCTACATTTGTAATGCAGAATATCTACAAATACATAATACATTTAAAAATAAAAAATAATATAACTACAATTTTTTATAATATATCGACAATTTTAAACAAATTCATAAAACTATAACCAATCTTCAAAATGTAGACAAATAATCTACAAAGCAGAAAAACCACAGATTATGGAGATTTTTAAGAATTAAAACAAACGAAATAACTAGTGTAGAAATTACTAAATTCTTACCTTCACCAAGTTGAACATTTTTAGGAGATTTTACGATAGGAGCTTTTTTTGGAGTTTTCTTCTTTTTTGGAGTTTTTGCAAGTGGGAGACACTTTAGCTTTCTTTGCAGGTTTAATGACAGGTACATCTTCTACAAAATCATCATCAAAATCTATTTCTTTTCCTTTCCTTTTCGCTGGTTTGTTTTGCCTCGAAGATTCACCAGCATCAAAATCATGTTTTTATTTAGTTCTAGCTTCTGCCCTAGCTTGACGAGAGGAAAGACTATGCTTCTTGTCTCACTTGCATGAGCAGATTTTTCATGCTTTTTCGGTGAATGTGGTGATAATACACCCAAATCGAAAGAAGGAATATTTGTTTTTTTAGCTTTCTTAGGGCTGTTGTTTGAAGTTCTATTCTTCTTCATTGAGAATCTTTGAAGCTGGTCGTTAATGGGTGTATGAACTTTGAAGAATAGTCGAAATTTTGACTGGTTGTATAAGACAGAACTTGAGAATAAGCGTTAATGGTGGGGTTTACCAATTTTAGCTGGTTTTAGCAGAGGAAATAAAGGGTGTTTGAAGAAGAAATCGTGGGGTGTAGGGTGATACGTGGGTGAGGGTATGAGATTTGGAGAGAAAAACATGGGGGAGTAGAAATATAAGATAGAATTAAATTAGGAGTGTAATTAATACTATTAAAACTCCTAAAATATATATAAATGATAATTAAATATATAAAAAGTAATTATATCAAAAGTTAAGTATATAGGATAATATAGTTTCTATATGGCATAGGAATGTAAAAATTCCAATATAAAACTACTTGTCAATTTGTAAATCCAGAAGCCTACAAGACTTTCGAGTTTTTCGACCACTTCATGAAGTTCAAAAAATTAAAAATAAAAAGTATAGTAAAACAACAAAATAAAAAGAGTATATTGTTAAAAGAGTAGAGAGGATTCTAATTTTTGGATAAATTAAAATGAAATATAACTGTTGAATTAATAGGGAAAAAAGTGACTTAATTACAGAGAAACATTCCCAAAACTCTCTAAAATAGAGATTTAGCTTAAATACAACACTATTTAAAACAAACAGAAGAAGAAAAAAAGAAAAGAAAAAAAGGGAAGAAATGTTCGTGGATCTTCACTCAGATCCCGTTTTCAAGGAAGTAAACTAGAGGGCGAGATTACAAACAGAAACCCTATTTCCATAATTAACACACCGGTGATTACCTGCCGCTAAGAGAAAACGAAGAAAAAATGGGTGCTTTTGTTAAGCTATTAGATTTTCTTCTTTTCGTCTACTTTTTATTCATAGCCATTATTGCGCCATTCTTTGATGGCCAAGCTGCTCTTCCTAAACACATGTTTCCTCCCGTGGTCGTTGACCTAAAGAGCTGGTATACTCAAGAATATGGTGACTATTTGGTTTCTGAGAAACCCCATTTCTTTGTTGGGTTAATTTGGTTGGAGCTTCTCTTTGCATGGCCCCTCTCTGTCATTACTCTTTCTGGGATTGCTACTGGAAAATCTTGGGTTAATACTGCCTGCTTGGTCTATGGTGTTTCCACTCTCTCATCAATGGTATTGAATTTGTGTAAATCTAACTGCGAATTTTATTTATTGTTTTTCTTATATAATTGTCTTTTTTTTTTTTTTACATGTCTCTTTTTATTGAAGATTGTAGATTGTTGTGCTAGCTTCAAATTATCTCTTTTCTCGTGATTGTTGTTTTTTAAATCTGTGGAATTGGATTTAATTAGATGGAATTTAACAATATTACGGGATGAAACAGATCCATTATGGGTGATAGATGTGGGTGTGGGGGGGGGGGGGGGGGGGGGGGGGGGAGTAAAAACCGTATAAGACTGGAAAGATCTAAACTTTCTAGAGTAAGTGACATTGCCGTTAACCCAAAGCTGTATTGTAACTTTTGGATCTAAAAATCTCCTTAATTCTTTGGGTGCGGGAATAGGCAACAAAGTGAAAGGCAATATAATTGACATTGGAAAACTTAAGAGCAAAAGAAGGTACCATTATGAAGTTTGGAAAATTCAAGAGTAACAATCACTGATATTATAGTGCAATAGAGAAGAATCCTAGATGCGCAAGCACAACCACAACTTATTGTAGCGCTTCTGGTTTTTGAGGGATTAGTTGTGCTATACTTTTGTCTTGCAGAAATCATCTTCCACTGAATTATTAGGATGCCCAAGTTCTGTTGCAAATATTGAATTCAGATTCAAAAACTAGCCTTCATAATTGTGCACTTTGTGAAACAGTTGGAATATTTTTGTCAATTGTTGAAATTGTTTGCAGATCACATTTTCGTTTATGAAATCATTATGATATCTAAAGGAGTTCCAAATAGCAGGGTTTGACACGTCCTTTTGCAATAGTTTTTGTTCCACAAAAGTAAATCTTTTGTCTGTTGATTGCTTTCAATTATTATACTATAAACATTTGATTATGGATGAGGGTAAAAGGTCATATTAGAGTTGCAGAAGTTCCCAACTTGAGGTAGCAGTGAAGTAGAGTTGCATCTGCTTATGGTTTGCTTTTCTAATTAACGTCACAAATTTCAGGTGGCGATACTAAGTGAAATGGTGGGTTCCCGGAGAGCGTCGGACAAGTTGCTGATGTTGTACTATCCATTTCTAGGATTTGCTGTTTTAGCAATTTTACGTGGTCTAATACCTCATTCTGGCAAGACTGTGAGCATTGGAAAAAGATCTGCTATCAGCAGGAAGAAGAGGGCTTAATCTTTCAACTCAGAGGCTATAATCGAATAGTTTGTATTTCTTCCGGCACGGGTACCTAAAGACCATATCATTTTTTGCTGTTGGTTCTTTTTTTGTTTCCTCTGTTGATATTAAGGTCTGATACTTGGGTATGAGTTTTGACATAAACAATCACAAAATGAGTTGTAGTTTCACAATTGCTGGAATTTTTTTAGTTTCAAAAGCTTGATGTGATATTTTTCTTAAAATCAAATGTGGTTCGCGACAGTCTGTTGTTGTATTGTTAAAGAATAATTGATTTAAATGGAATAACAGATAGCAGTAAGTTTTTGTAATTCTCTAGAAAAACTTCTAGCAGTAGAGACTCCATTTGAGTTGCTTAGAAGATACTTACAATGTATTGTGTTCAATAGGATAAAATGGTTATTTGTGTGTTTAGTAGTAGTTGATAGGAAAAAAAGCTGCAATATTTGACAGCATTACTTGGTTAAAATTCTAGCTATTTGACAGTTCAGTAGTTACAAATGACTTCTGATCCTTTTGACAATATGCTGAGGAATTTGACTCGAATGTTTAACGTGTCAGAAAATTGTACGGAATAGTTCATCACTCAGAATGGACGAAGGAAATAGCTTTGGACATTCATATATTATGCTTTCTTGCATTTGCTCCTTTTGATGTTCTCTAGTTGCTACAGTAGAAGCTGCTTAATTATGAGGGTAGAAGCTGAAATGAACCCAAATTCCTTGCATGATTTCTGCGTACATTTTGATGGGAAGTCTACTTGTATGATTTTCATGCTCTGACCGGAGATGTTTGACTTAATTCGAAATAAACCCAGTAGATACTTTTCTTAATTTGGCCTATCGGCAATGAGAAAATCTCATCTTTTGCTGCTTGGATGAAGTGTTTTGAGCTAGAGAACACCACATGCTCAGCAGCTACTATAACTTTAGTATTAAGATTTCACACTACTTCAAACCATTTGTGTTTCTTGATCATTGTTAAGAATAAATGAGATCCATGGAAGTCTTTTCTTTATTGAATCATGTGCCTCTTGAGTTATGCCAACAACGCGGTGTGGAACTCCTTAAAATCACAATATCCTCTTTCTGGGTTTCCACAACTCCACTACTCAATAGCTAGATCATCGGCGGTGCTTGCTTGATCTATGGTTTTACTCGTGTAACCATGTTGGAGAGCACACAAGGTATTGCCGAGACTGTTGCTCAGCTGGCTTATGTCGGTCTTTTCCTATATATGTATTTCCCCCTCAACTGGGAAAGTTATTGTCATTGACTACAAACCCACAAAGGTCCTGTAAAAACCGATGTGAAACGTTCTACGTCTTAATTTGCGTGTGCGCCTTCTTATCTCTGAACTTGTTGCATCTCTTGTTGGTTTAACTATGATAGTGATATGTGTCCTTAGCTCCATTGGTTAATCTTATGGCTAAATCAGTTATAGCCGTAGCCCCAAACAAGGTTCTGTATATTTGTAATGCACCGAGAGAAATTGATGCTGTGGAAGTAGTTGGTCTTGCCTGTGCATGTGGCTTGTCATTTCCGAACTTGTTGCATCTCCTGTTGTGTTTAATACACTAAAAGCAAGGATGTTAAGGGACCAATATTGGCTGAATGAATGGGGAATGAGTTTTTGTCTCCTTATGTGAGCTAGCTTTTGAGGATAAGTTAAGTTTACAGACCAATTCTTAATTAGGTTGCGTTTGATGCTGCTCGCTGTTGGATCATCTGTCTAAACCAATTCATTTCTTCATAATTTCTGAATTAATTTTATAGCAGGAAAGGAAGTTATATAATCTATAACATGCGAAGGAGAAGGAACTCAGAAACAGATGCACTTGAAAGAAGTTGGTGTTATAGCCATACTTTTATTTGTTGATGCACTTGAAAGCAGAACACTGCCCTTGATTTTGATTAAGGTTTTTTTTTAGCTGTTGTGTGCGACTTTGAGATTTTGCATGGAATTCTGGTCGATCAATATGAACCGTGCTTCACGAGTCACATCCTCATAAAAAATAAAAATTTATTTGGAAAGAAACAAAGCAGTCAAACCACATGAACAGTAGGTGAGATGGCTGGAATCTTCTAAATTGAGACATGACCATACAAATCATAGGCCAATATAGGAAACCTCTATGTATTACTGGTTGACACAATCGGTCTAAAAAGGAGACATAAAATGTAGTCATAATAATTGTATAACAAACATGTTTATCAAGCAGTTGTTAAATGGACACATATGTATCACACCAAACTTGAGGAAATCAAAGTGATCGATGTGGAAAAGGACAGGAACGAGCTGCCGATGCTTTGAGTACAATTATGATAGTGATTGCAACGAAGGCCATGCATTTGCCCCATCTGTATGTTTGATCAATATTTGCAGACATTATTGATTTCTTTCTATAATATGACCTATAGCATTAGTGAATGGCATTATCAGATAATGTTCATTTCTGTGTAAGG
Source organism: Nicotiana knightiana (assembly GCA_005239525.1). Classification (NCBI taxonomy): domain Eukaryota; kingdom Viridiplantae; phylum Streptophyta; class Magnoliopsida; order Solanales; family Solanaceae; genus Nicotiana; species Nicotiana knightiana. The sequence goes on along the minus strand of ML374642.1, from coordinate 22,087 downwards.
AAACTTGACCTGAATCTTCAATAATGATCGTTCATTACTTCCAAACCTACCCCACCCTCTCCCAACCCCCCCCCCCCTCTCCCCCAAAATAAAAGAAAACTTATTCCCCCGTTTTCAATAATCCATTGATGAAAGTATATGTAAGCTACAATAATCCGTTTATGAATAATATATGTTAGAAAAATAATAGGATGAAATAATCTAGCTTCGATAGTGTAATCATTGTCCTTAAGGTACTCAAGCTTCCCACCTTGTTGCTGCAGCGATACTAGCATAATTCCTCCGGGATTTTACAAAGTCTCTGAAATTTGAGTTTCAGCAATTAACTCGAATTTCCCACAAGAATGGAATATTTGAGAGTTGTAAAAAACAAGTAGAAGAGAAAGAGATGAAAATTTTCAGATGTTTTTCATTTTGGAGATGACATAGGTATTTATAATACCTCTAGGAGTCTTTTGGAATTAACATACTCATTCATCTTTTCATAACATGCACCTTTTAAAACCAATGGTCACCTTTTCGAATTTATAAAAGAAAACTGTTAAAAACTATTTTCTGAAATTTAATTTAAAAAATGCTTTAAATTTATTAATAAAATAATAGGTGACCAAAATATTAATAATATAATCAAACTCCAATTTTCTTTCAAAATATCTATATACTATATTAAAAGCACAAAGGCCTTTAGCGAAATATTGTTCGCCTTTTTACCCTTAAAATGTTATTTTCGCACAAGATAAAATAGTCATTTGAATTATTAATTTAATATTTAAGAATATGCATTTAATTATTTGTCAAATATCGATGATTTCACTCAATTAGATTTAGTTTATTATATCCTTCCTTATTTGAACTACTAACTTATTTAATTTGTACTATTTCTTGGAGACTTTAATGAACTCGGAATTTTGTGAGAAAAATTACTATCTTCCCAAGTTTTTATTTATTTCCTCTATTTATTTTGTTACTAATTTAATTATTTTAGACTAAATTATTTTAGAAATAAATTTATTAGTTAATAAATAACACAATAATGTACAATAAATGTATGAACTTTACATACTAAATATCAATTATTCTTATGTCGCCCTATGCATTTGAATTTGAGTCTCCTTTTCCTAATATAAACATGCAAAAATGATAATAATTTTACTTGATTCACAAAACACATCTATAAAAAGAACTTTCTTTTATGTACATTTATCTTTGTCAACTTTCTTCATTAATAAAACAATAATGTTAAAAAGATTCTAAGAGCCCTTAGTATTTAATTTTCACTATTAGTTTATAAGGTAAAATCTTAACTAGCTTTCACATTTGACAAAATAGTAATTTAAGGTATTTTGCTAAATTGTAAGAATAGTGATTTAATTATTTTTATAATATTTAAGAATAGTTACATAATTATTTTTCTAATACTTAGGACTTTGATCTGAAAAATTATGTTATTTAATTGGAGTCCTTCATATAAACTACATTTGGATTTAGGGTATTAAATTTCAATCACTTTAAAAGTATCATACGAGTATCTTTTGTTATAAAATTTTAGTGGTCCTTACTTTCTTTTTTATGGTCTCCAGGTTTAGGAGTCTTTTTCCAATGTTTACATGTATTCATGTTAAATAACATAATAGTCATTCAATTATTTTTCTTATATTTAAAATTTTGATATTAACTAAATTTTTGTTATTAAATCATGCTAGGGAGTAAAACAAATATCTAGCAATCACAAACATAGTATCTCAAAAGTTTATTAATTCTAATTTTTTTTTAATTCGAGTATCAAGCTTAACTACGAAAATATTTTAATTTTAAGAAAAAACAGAGAAGTGTTAGTAAGATTCTGTAAAACTAATGATTATACTAACATACGAATTTAGAAGTGATACGTTATAGCAATTTTCTTATTACTCTTACATAGAATTCTTATTGGATAAAATTACAATTATATTTACAAATTTAAAACTTAGGATGAGCTAAAATTTAGATTTGAATAAAAAAAAAAAATTATTCTCTTTAACGTGAAGAACAAAAAATTAAGCTCTTAAATTAATTAACCAAATGAATCTTTAAATTAACTAATGCAAAAATTTCAAGTCATTCTTTTCTACATTCATCATATAATCAATTACAATATAATATTAAGAATCAAATAGTAAAAGTACAAATGTTACATTAGAAGGATGAAATATTAGAACACAATTTTTTTTTTACGTGAGTTGGCATTAATTATTTTTATTTCTTTTGGTACTCATTTAAACAAATGACAACTCCCTATACTTTTTTATATATCTAGTTATTTATTATATCATATTAACTTGATATAGATATTTTAAAACTTAGTATTTGATAACCAAATTTACATATTCCTTTTGTACATATTAGACTGATTGACGCTAGGCACACGTGCAATGCACTTACACGAAAGTTAGTCATTTAAAAAATTCAAACTATATACTTTCTTTATGTTTTCAACTAGGGACAAAACCTCTTCTCAAATATTCCGCTCAAACACTAATCTAACAATATATTCCGTCTTATTTTTTACTTATTTTGAAATCCTCACTCTGCGGAATGATTCTCTATAGATCTAGTTCTTTTACAGACTCCATCCTTTGCTATTTTTGTCATTTTATAAAATACGATTTGCGAATAGCTTGCGTCATAAAACCGTGTTTTGCATATTATTGATATGCTCATTAACACTTAAGGTAAATTAGTAGGGGCTAAAAGAAGTACTATGTGTAAGAAATTTTACATTACTATACCATATATGAATCTATATTACCCTTTCTATTCAATTTTTAATATAATTACTTTTTATATACCTAATTACCATTTATGTACATTTTAGGGGATTTAATAGTATTAATTAGTCTCCTAATTTAACTCTACCGTATATTTCTACTCCCCCACGTTTCTCTCTCCAAATCCCACTCCCTCACCCACGTATCAAACCACACCCCAGGATTTCCTTTTCAATCACCCACGATTATTCTCTTCTAAAACCAGCCAAAAACTGTTAACCTCTCCATTAACGCATTTTGCAAGTACTTTCTTCAAAAATCAGTCAAAATTTATACTCTTCTTCAAAGTTCATACCCCCATTAACGACCTTTACAAAGCTAGCTTCAACGATTTTCAATGAAGAAGAATAGAGCTTCAAAGAACAACCCTAACAAAGTTAAAGGATCAGATGTTCCACCATTTATAGCCATTAAAAAGATTTGAAGCTTTGAATTCTAATTTGGATTTTCAAAAAATATTACTTGTTTGAATTGGGTGTTGTTGCAAAACAATTGGGAATTCTCTCTACGTCCCTCTCAATCTCTCAATCCCTAATTCCAGTAATGTAAAGCAAAGGAAAATAGAGCAACAATTCCACCATTGATATCCATTAAAAAGCTTTGAAGCTTTGAATTCGAATTTGGATTTTCAAAAATCATTATTTGTTTGGATTGGGTGTTGTTGCAAACAATTGTGAATATAATTTGGAGTTTATATCTCAATTTTGAGGGTGTTTTGGTGAAGATTAGACTTGATTTTTGCTGAATTTCAGATTGAAAGTCGAATAAGAAGAAGAAGAAGAAGACGTGATATGCATTATATTTACGAAATTGTAGTAAAATTGTAGAAAAATTATAAAAATAATGTAAGAAAATTATAGATAAATTGTGTAATATATAATTAGTTGTATGAAATTTATTTTTACTATGTATAAATCAGATACAAAATATACAAACGATATATTGTATAAATTTTATATAAAATTTGTATTTAAGTTGTATGTTATTGTAGTTATATTTAACTTGATAGAAATAATGTGTGAAAGTTGTAAATAAGTAGTAGATAAGTTGTAGATCAGTTGTATAATATATAATTAGTTGTATGAAATTCATTTTTACTATGTATAAATGAGGTACAAAATAACAAAAGACATATTGTATAAATTTTGTATAAAATTTGTATTTAAATTGTATGTTTTTGTAGTTGTATTTAATTAGGTAGAAATAATGTGGGAAAGTTGTAGATAAATTGTAGATAAATTATATAATATATAATTAGTTGTATGAAATTTATTTTTACTATGTATAAATCAGATACAGAATATATAAAAGACATATTATTTTAAATTTTGTATCAAATTTGTATTTAAGTTGCATGTTAGTTTAGTTGTATTTAACTGGATAGTGTACAAAAAAATTCCCATGAATAAATTGTGTGCTTATAAACGAATTCATAATATGTTAACAAATTGACAACTGAATAAATTGTACAGACAGAGAGTTAAAGACAGAAAAAACTGATTTTATAAATTCAAACCTGACAAAAAAATTACTTTGAATTATAATTTGATGCACACAAAACCTGACGAAGGTATGTGACTGGACTTCTACATTTTCTCTGTATGCTTTTTTCGTCTTTTTCTTGGTTCCTTCAATAAAAAGATCTGATTTATAAATATGGAATACCATATTTTAGCCTTCTTTTTTATTTTTTTGATAGTATTTGGTTTCGTTGAAGGGAAGCTTCCAAATTTGTGAGGTAACGTGGCTGACTGGCTAAGCTCATTTATTTTGCTCCTTTTCAGATTTTAAATTTTGATTACAACTGAAATAGTAGGAAATAAAATACAGAATATAAGTAGGAAAAAAAAATCTAAATTGCATTTGTTTGGAGAGAAGAGGGGAGAGAGGAGGAAAAAAAAGAAAATGGTGTAACTAAATCTCTTGATTGGAGGCACAAATAATGGATTTGGGAGCCTTTTAAGGTAGATTGTATATAATTTGTAAACAAAAATTGTTTATGCCGGGTAATTAGCTAAACATGAACATTAAGGGTAATAAAGTTTCAAATAGCGTATAAGGATGAAAAAATCCCCATGTGTAAAATCGTAAAAATTGTGTGGGGTAGCCATTTCTTAAAGTAGTATTTACTTTTTATCCACCATGCTTAGCAATAGTAGCCACTAGTCTATTAAAATTAATATGAAAAGAATGTGTTACCCTTTCTTCTATCTCTTTTCCTTCCCAAACCCTCTATCAAATCCGGGTATACCAATAAAGGAGATAACATCTAGCTTGTGCTGACAACTATCAAATTCTTCCTACTCTCAATCAAATCAAAAAGTCTTGTTCCTGTGAACATATACTGCCCTTTCTTTTTCAACTCATTTCCGTAATCATACCCCAAAACAATATAAAGTATCTATCAATTATTATTCCCAAATTTGCTGTTAATAATTATTTCGATAATTGTAATCTTGGTGTTTTTTTGCGAGGCAAATACAGTCAGTGCAATTCGAGGTGTTATTGGGTTACATAAAATGCATAGCAGAAGAAATAAAGAGTCATGGTTGTGGTAGGTACTTGGTCCTGAACTTAGAGTTACAAGTTAAAAAGTTAAGGACAAGTAGTCCTTAACTTAGAGTTACAAGAACAAAAATTAAGGACATGTAGTCCTGAACTTAGAGTTACAAGTTAAAAAGTTAAGGACAGGTAGTCCTTAACTTAGAGTTACAAGTTAAAAAGTTAAGGACAGGTAGTCCTAAACTTCAAGTTACAAGCGCACAAATTAAGGACACGTAGTCCTTAACTTAGAGTTACAAGTTAAAAAGTTAAGGACAAGCAGTCTTGAACTTAGAGTTACAAGCACAGAAATTATGGACAGGTAGTCCTTAACTTAGAGTTACAAGAACTGAAATTAAGGACATGTAATCCTGAACTTAGAGTTACAAGTTAAAAAGTTAAGGACAAGTAGTCTTTAACTTAAAGTTACAAGAACAGAAATTAAGGATATGTAGTCCTGAACTTAGAGTTACAAGTTAAAAAGTTAAGGACATGGTCCTTAACTTGGAGTTACAAGCTCATAAAATAAGGACATGTAGTCCTGAAGTCCTGAACTTAGAGTTATAAATTCAAAAGTTAAGGACACTTGGTCCTGAACTTTATGAGCAGAAGGGTATTTTCGTCCGGGCAGGTAAAGTTTATTAAAGCAGTGGCTAAAGACTAAACACATTTTNCCCCCCCCCCCCCCCCCGGAAAACCACTACTATATTACTAGGATACTCAATTACTTGAACGTATCTCCAGTTCTCCACTTTTCTTACTGTCCTTCCCACCACTTGTTTAAATGACACTGATATTTTTTTAAAAAAATCCTTGGAATTTTCAACTAAATAAGTTGCATTTTTACCATTATATGTATGAGTGTTCATGGTTCGATTTTTGGTTTTCCTTTAAAAAGAAATTAAACTAATTAAATCGATTTTTCAAACATTCAAACTAAACTGAACTAATTCAACTTTCAATAAGAGCATTTTATTTTTCTATATTTTTATATTTCGCCTTGGTTGTATTCGCTGCATGAAAGAATACAGTCGATAAACCCCTGTATTTTGCTTTGGTTGTATTCGTTGCATGAACGAATGCAGTTGACATACGCTATATTCATTGCGTATATGAATACAAAGGTTATAAACTGGTAAACACTGAACAATATTCAAATAATAATTAAGCAAATTATAATTACGTATAGTAAGTAATCTCTAAATTGTAATGCTTTGGGCGGATGAATATCAAGGTAGACATGTTAACGGCTGAGACTAAAGGACAAGAAGACGTTGGTCCAGTATCAGAGCAGTTTGGGTCTTGGCCCATCTCTCTGATTATTGGAACGTTGGGCCCATGTTAGTATAACACTAGTGTGGTAAAAATTGCGCGGGACACCCTATTTGGTCGCCCCCATTTAACCTATACCCATTTTTTTTAAAACTTTTAACTTGTACCCACTTTTTAAATAACTTCAGCTCCCTTTCCCTCGCTGAGCTAAAGTTCACCAGTTAAGCTGAAGTTCGCCAGTTATAAAGACAAAACTTCAGCATATGGGGCTGAAGTTCCCCAGTTACAAAGACAAAACTCCCAGTTACAAACTTCAGCTTTAGAGCTGAAGTTCCCAAGTTATAAAGACAATTACAAAGACAAAACTAGAGCTGAAGTTTTGTCTTTGTAAACTGGGGAACTTCAGCCCAGTATGCTGAAGTTTTTGTCTTTATAACTGGGGAACTTCAGCCCTGTATGCTGAAGTTCCCCAGTTACAAAGACAAAACTTCAGCTCTAGAGCTGAAGTCCCCCGGTGTAACTGGGGAACTTCAGCCCCGTATGCTGAAGTTCCCCAGTTACAAAGACAAAACTTCAACTCTAGAGCTGAAGTTCCCCAGTGTTACTGGGGAAACTTCAGCCCCGTATGCTGAAGTTTTTGTTTTTATAACTGGAGAACTTCAGCCCCGTATGCTGAAGTTCCCCAGTTACAAGACAACAACTTCAGCTCTAGATATGAAGTTCGCAAGCTACTTCAGGCCCGTCTACTAGAATGCTGAAGTTTTGCGTGATTGTCTTCAGCCCCCGCATGCTGAAGTTATGCGCAAAAGCGGGATACTGATGCAATTTTTTTTATAAAGCGGGTATAAGTTAAAACGTGGCACAAAAAATGGGTACGGATGCAAAAGCCCCACTAGTATGTGTCACACTCAAAACCATGAACCATTAATTTCATATTTTAATTAATTCCTAGAAATTACCTCCATGTGGATAGTGAGGGTTAAATATCTGATATCCCATTGGCTTATAATAGACCGTAGAGTAATGTAGAAGATGTGCCTCATCACCTAATCTCTAATGTATACTCAAGCTAGTAAAATAAAATTGTGTTTACTTTATTTTGTTGAAATAAAATATTTTCTCTGGACTGATGAACATCTTTATAAGTTGTTTTATCATCAAAAAGCTAAATTAGGATCTACTATATATTACTACCTTAAACAATATTTACATCTGTCAAATAGTTAACTGAATTTTTTATGAAATGAACCTCTATTTTGTTTTTCCCTTAATCGGAGTTTTCAAACCAAATGGACTGATGGACACCTAAATTGGAATCGAAAGAGTAGTAAATTTTCTTCTTTCTGTTTATGGACACCCAAGTTGGAGCAGTCAATTTTCCTGAGAAATAAAAATTCTATCAAGTGGTATGAAGTTCGTGAAAATTTGCAGTTTTAAGTGCGTACTAAAATTTTCTAAAAGTCTTTGAATTTATTAGAAATAACAAATGGTTAGATAATGGCTAGAAAATAGGAGAAATTACCATCTTTCGTTCTGTAAATGACACGTGAGACAAAAATTCATACTTCGGATCAAACAATATTGCTATTACTCCTATTTGTTATTGATTAATACTGTTCATTTAATAATATATACTTAGGGGTCGTTTGGTATGATGTATAAGAAGGTATAATATTGGTATTTAATATCACCTTAATATTTTGTTTGGTTAGCAAACCTGGTATAAGTTATCCCGGGATTAAAATTAGTACCGGGATAACTTATACCTTATAAAGGGAGGGATAATTAGTGCCAGGATAACTTATATCTTCTTCTTAAAAATTATGCAATTGTCATTTTTAATACAACATAACAAATAATGGATAAAAACAATATAATTAATCCCAACATAACTTATTTCTACATAAACCAGATTCACACCAAACGAGCCTTTAGTGTATTATTTCTACGATTCATAAGTACCTACGGTAAATAATTATCCCCTACCAAACCATGTTAATATACCGTAGATAAGTGATCTAATAGGAGGTAAGAATACATATAATTAACCTTTAAGTGTTTGAAGTCTTTATGCAAAACATATGATGCATGTATTAATATGGTAAGTTTTTATCAAGTATTCACCTTAAACCATTGACCATGTAAAACGAAAAAAGAGAAAACTATTTCAAAATTATAATTTGACTAAAATCGTCACGAGTCAACAACTTCAAAATCCTCCAAAAACGAACTTACGAAGAAAAAGGAAAAAGATCTTGAGATACATACTAAAAAATAGTAAAAATTACACGGGCTAGTCAGTTTTCGGACTGGTCACTCAAAAATAGTCAGCGTTTGCCAAGTCATTGAAAAATAATCACTATTTTGCTGCAACAGCAAATCGGTTTAGCATAATATACTGGAGTTCGACACATATGTATGAACTTCCAGCATATTATGCTGGAACTTCAATACGCGAAAAGTTCCAACATAATATACTGGAGATTCGAGCACCTATGTATGAACTTCCAGCATATTATGCTGGACCGGTATAGTATCCAGTATATCATACTGGAATTTCAATATATTATGATGGAGTATTTTCTGGATTTTGAACGGTATTTTCGTTCAAATTTATCTTTACATAAAAAGCGATTAAATTTCAATTACTTTTAAAACTGTGACTATTTTTGAATGACCACTTATAAATCTGACTATTTTTGAATTTCTCCCGAAAAATGCTTAAGATTGAATTGGAAACTGTTAAGAAATAACGAAGGAGGCCAAGAATCCAAATTCCATTTGTGCACAGTTTCAACTATTCTAAGAAACACTGCATTTTTTGACTCCATTAGATTTTAACCATTTGCCTTTTGCAACATGTTTATAGACAGCACATTTACAACTACCCTTCTCTACCTCGAGAGGTCGGTCACCTTATTGCCCCCTCCCCCCCCCCCCCCCCCCAAAAACGAATAAAAAAAAAANCCCCCCCAAATAAATACTATAAATTCAAGCCCCCGCAAAGCATATCTTTCATAGTTACAATTTTAGCTACTTAATAGTCTTATTACTATTCTGGCCATTGCATTGCACCTCATTTTCTTACTTCTCTTAAATTAAGAAATACTTTGTACAAATGGCCTTCTCTGTAGGGAAATCTTTTGGACTTTCCACAACTTTTGATCCTCTGCAACAAAATATTTTCAGTTCTAAAACTTATGTTTCATCATTTTTATCCAAGAAAATTGCCCTGCAAAAATGTGACAAGGCCAATATTCTGTCCAAAAAACCTCTGTATATTTCAGTAGTGAGTGGATTTGGGCATGTTGATGACTCAAAGGAGTCAAAATCTAGGGACAAATTGGTCCAATGCAATGCCTATGAAGCAAGCAGGCCACAGTCAATACCAATTAGTATGGAATTTGATCAAGAAACTCAAGTTGCTGCTGCTCAGAAGCTCAAGATTGGGCTCTATTTTGCAACATGGTGGGCTCTGAATGTGGTTTTCAACATTTATAATAAAAAAGTTTTAAATGCCTTCCCATTTCCATGGCTTACTTCTACTCTCTCACTTGCTGCTGGCTCTCTCATTATGTTGGTTTCTTGGACTACTAGAATTGCTGAAACTCCCAAAACTGACATTGATTTTTGGAAAGCTTTGTTTCCTGTAAGTATATATATATATATATATATATTTTTTTTTTTTTTAAAAGGTTCATTTTTTGGACATTGAATTCTTATAATGTGTTGTGTTTTGTTAATAGGTTGCTGTGGCACATACAATTGGACATGTGGCTGCAACAGTAAGCATGTCAAAAGTTGCAGTTTCATTCACACACATAATTAAGAGTGGAGAGCCTGCTTTCAGTGTTTTGGTTTCAAGTTTACTTTTGGGTGAAACTTTCCCATTGCCAGTTTACCTTTCACTTTTACCAATTATTGGTGGTTGTGCACTAGCTGCTGTTACTGAGCTCAATTTTAACCTAATTGGTAATTTACATATCAATATTGTTTTAGTTGTCAAAGTTTTACTTGTTTTGATTTAACCATTTAATACTCGAAGTTTATTGGCCTGACTAACGCACATTCGCACCACTTAGGATCCCCTAAAGGGAAGAACTCCCGAATAGGCTTGAACTCGAGGACCTTCACTCATTCATGGCAACTAGTAAGGAAGAAGTGAGCTCTAGCCTTAGTCTTAGTAGCCCACTCCGACCTATGGCGTTTTGATGATTTCGATTAGACCGAAGCTAAGAGTGGTTAGGAGTGCAGGAATCTCATTCATCCCACCATACTACTTAGTTGTACTCGTCAAGTTTTAGACTTATATGAGATTTATGTTGCTAATACAACTCTTGATGTTGATAACATGCAGGGTTTATGGGGGCAATGATATCAAACTTGGCATTTGTATTCAGAAACATATTTTCAAAGAAAGGGATGAAAGGGGAATCCGTTGGAGGGATGAATTACTATGCTTGTCTTTCCATTATGTCTCTTTTGATTCTTACTCCCTTTGCCATTGCTGTGGAGGGTCCACAAGTATGGGCACTTGGTTGGCAGAAAGCAGTTTCCCAAATTGGTCCTAATTTTGTATGGTAAGCACAATATTTTTACTAACATAATACTATTCGGTTCTTATATTCCATAAAAAGGGCAGCTCGGTGCACAAAGTATCCCGTATTTACACAGGGTCTGGGAAAGGGCCGCACTAAAGGATGTGATGTAGACAACGTATCCTAATACAAGTATTAGTGGCTGCTTACACGGCTCGAACCCGTAGCCTATCAGTCGCACGGTTCTTGTATTCCATGTAATTTAATATTTCAAGTTAGTTTCTTGATGACTTAAGATTTTACATGCTGATATTGAAATGGAATTAAATCTTTGACTAAGTGTCTTGATCAGTTCAAAGATTGATACGGACATAAGAACATAAGATCATATACAAATTCTAAATACCAAATTGGTGTAGGATCTCATATCACTTTCAGTTTCTTTTGCAACTGCAAATACAAGTGTCTTCTCACATTTTTCCTTTTGGCATCATACTATAGTTTATATTTCATATGTGGTTCTGGTGCAATGGAAAAATGAAGATTTTCAAGATTTTATTTAACTCTGTTTGGTCAATTCTTATACGTAAGTATTTGTATATATCATTTGTTATTAGTCTATATAACAATCTATAAACTTATGATTCTTGAAATTGCTCTTGGTTTAGGTGGGTTGTGGCCCAAAGTGTGTTCTATCACTTGTACAATCAAGTCTCCTACATGTCCCTAAATGAGATCTCCCCACTCACATTTAGCATTGGAAATACCATGAAGAGAATTTCAGTCATAGTTTCCTCCATCATCATATTCCAAAATCCAATTCAACCAGTCAATGCCCTTGGTGCTGCCATTGCAATTTTTGGAACTTTCCTCTACTCACAGGTAAAAATACAGTCATATTTTTTATACTACTTAGGAGTACTTCTGTTGTCGGAAGGAGAGCCTTGGAGCAACGGTAAAGTTGCATCCGCGTGACCTATAGGTTACGGGTACGAATCATGGAAGCAACCACTAATGCTTGCATTAAAGTTGACTGTCTACATCAGACTCCTTGAAATGCGGTCCTCCCCTGACTCTACGTGAACGCTGGATGCATCATGTACCGAGCTGCCATTTACCTTTGTTGTCAATCTAAATGACTTTTCATTGTTACTTTGGGACCAGTAAAATTCCAAATGAATCTAGCACATTTACAACTTGTTGCTTGTCTTCATCCTTGATACCATCACTGCACTCCATACTTTGACAACAAGACTTGTGACAACTGAATACAAACCATAACATCAATTTTTAAACTAAGTCCTTTTTAAAAAAATAATAATTTTGTTCTTATGATTTTCATGCAGGCAAAGCAGTAAGAGAAGTTTGGCAAGAAAGATTTGAGTGGAGAAAAGGGGAGATTCTGACTTGAGTTGTTAGGAATTAAAAGATGGGCAGCAGTGGACAAACATTTGTAATTGAAGATTGACATTGACCTTTAAAATTACTAGCTACTAGTCATAAATATAAGAGGCAAAAAATCAAGAATGAATCACTATGGCCTTCTGAGTGATGGAAAAGTTGAGGAAAAAAATAGTGCTGCCCTTTCCCTGCTGCAAATTTCTACCCAAAATTTTGTAATATACTCATTGGTTGTAGATTAATATATAGCAATGTTATATGAAGTGATTTATAATTCCTTATTATGTTTGCAGTTGTAATTAATACTTTGCACCTTAACTTGCAAACTGTTATTTTAGTTAACTTTGAACTGACCAAACTTTGCAACAGTAGCCAACAACTTACATGCCAATAGTCTGCAAATATAATGTCCCTTTCTAGTAATCAAAGGACAAATTGGATGAAACCAAAATTGACTAATACTAATTAATACCAAATGACAGCTTGACTCGTTTGCTAAACCAAAAGCTATTCAACCTTAAATTTGAAAGCGAAAACTTTCATTCATATTGGTATCTTATGTTTTTGGTCTATGTAAAAATAAATTGTTTTCTTCTGTCAGAAATTCAAACTAATAAAATCTTTTTGTTTAACATAACCCTCTTCTTCTTACTAGAAGGTAATTGCAAATTGCCCAAAAATTAATTAATCGCCAAAAAATCTACTATTTCCAAAATCCAGAACCATATAAGTTCTACTGGGATACGTCCCACTACGGTTGAAGTACACATATAGCTCCACTATCTTAGTTGATTACTATTGGATTGAGCTATAGAAGCTGTTTGACCTACGTGAGAAAAACAAGTATTAAGAATTCAATATTATATTTTTGCAGTATTATATGATTTACCACTTGTCCAGCGAGAGGCACATTACCAGATGATGAATTTAAACTTGCAAATGAATTCAAAATTAAGCAGAAAAAGAAGAGAATATTTGGCAAAAGAAGCCAACAATTTTGATATATATATTGAAACTGAAATAAATAAGCAGATTTTTTGCAAATGCTTTCAAGTTCAGCGACCAAAAAACACAAATTAAACAAAGAATCCAGAATAGCATAGGGAGTAAATTAAACTCCAGGTCCAAATCGCCTGAGGAAGTCAATTCACGAACCTCATATATCCTAACATAACTTCTATAGAAAACCCTTTGATTATTCCATTGGCTAAAGCAACCAATATCACAATCAAAGCAACAAGGTGCGCTCTTGACTTCATTTTATTCCTTCACTTCTTCTCTACTGCTCCTTCCCTACATAACTGCAACCAACTAAGAAAAAAAATAGTTAAATAAAATAAAGCGTCAACAACAAATACAATCGACACCAGTGGCAAAACCAGAAAAATTCAATAAGGATGCTCAAATTTTGAACACTCTTGCCAGTGAGCTATTCAAAATCTATTTTTTATCAATAACAAGTAGTAACATTTTATTCTATACACAATATAATTTGTGGGTCAAGGTATGCTTCGCTCTTGACTGTGACAGTTTAAACAAAGAATTAAACTTAAATTTTAGGTTAGTCATTACTATTTATGGACGGCTACCTATAGTTAGCTTTTATGATCTGATCATGGACGAGCTACCATGTAATTGGTAGGTTGTTTATGTGTACCTAGAAGCTTTTGTCCGTACCTTATATATGAACCAAAAGAATTCACTAAAGAGCAGCCTAGTGCACTAAGCTCCTAAGGTTCGGGGAAGAGCTGAACCATTAGGATTTTTTGTACGCAGCCTTACCTTGTATTTCTGCAAGAGGCTATTTCCACGGCTCGAACCCCTGGCCTCCTGATCACATGACAGTAACTTCACCAGTTACGCCAAAGCTCCCCTTCTACTAAGAAATCCACTAAATATCTATAAAAATTTGACTATGATTCTAAGTTCGTAGTTTAACATATACTTACAGTTTAACATCAAGGGGTATCGGATAGAAGAGCAGCCCTGATCTTATCAACTGTACAAGCAATGAGTTTGTTGACAGAAGCAACTGATCCAAGGGAAAGCTTAGTAGTAGGAACAGAATCGACCAAAATCTGAAATGCAATAGTGAGGAGAGATCCACCAGCAATTCTGCCTGGAGGACCATCTGGGAGTACAGCAAATCCAGAAGGTAAAAGCATGACATAATCAGGATCACCACCATTTATTACTATGTTCATAGCAGGAACATCAACAGGTGCATAAACAACAAATGACCCTGTTGGATCACTACTGCTCTCTTGCAATATCAGCATGTTATTTTGTCTTGAGTTTGCACTACTCTGCATTTCATCAACCAAATATAATATTGGAATGCGCGTTAATTATTTAATCATAATATGGGAAAAGAAAGTAGAAGTGAAGATTATATTTTGCTTACATTCACTCTCAATATGGAGACAGAGTTGCCTGTTTCCTTGCCATTAGCAATATGAACCAATCTTTGAATAACACCCCCATTGGATAGAATATCCCACTGTAATTAGAGAGGTACAAGTGCAACAGTTAGGCTTTAATGCTTCAAGTAAAAAAATATTTTAGATATCCAACAAAAAATTAGATGCAAGATAAAGCAGGGGTGGATCCTAGGTTTAAATCTTATGGTTCAACTTTAAAGTTATGGTTTCATATCTACTATTTCTTCAATTTTAATGAATTTTTATATAAAATTTTTACTCCGCGTCGAAAGTTGTGTGTTCAATTGAACCCGTCGCTTGAATACTACATTCGCCCCTGAGATAAAGGATACTTGTGTAATGCTTCGACCCTTTTAATTCTTGTAGATACTACCTCTGTTTCAATTTAGATAGACACATTTCGCTTATCGAGAGTCCATCTAACTAAATTTTGAAGCTAAATTAAATTAGTTTAACTTAGTAAAATTTAGATATTCAAAAACAACACGGAAAGTACTATAAGTTGTAATTTTTCTCATGTCAATATGATAATAAAATATATTTTAAAATGCTAGTCAAACTTTACACAATTTAACCCTCAATAAGGGAATTGTATCATCTTAATTGCAACTGAAGTAGTAACTCATAAAAGAAGAGGAAGCAAAATTTAGATATTCAAAAACTATACTAAAACACGATGACTCTATGCAAAGCGTACCTCACTCCTAGTGTTTTCATCACGGAGAAAATCAAACACTGTTTTCGGAGATATCGGGAGCCAGAAGGAAGTAGCAGCGCACATCACAATGCCAGGAGGTCTGCCTGGATCATTAATGCTATTCCTAAACATAATTCGGACATCATTTTCTGAACCACTTCCTGAGAGAGTTGTCCATTGATGAGCTTCTGTACCACTAACTCCAGAACAATAGCTAATTACCATTCTCTCCGCTAGCTTCAACACACTCTTTCTTCCCTCTGGACCTCCTAATACTGTATAGGAAAACGATTAAAGAAAATAAGTACGTCAATTCAGGAATTTAAATTCAAGAACTAAGTTTATTTTTCACATCATTCAAAAAGTATACTCCCTCCGTTTCAAATTAGATGAGGTACTTCTTTTTTTCTTAAACTCTGTGCCGAGTCAAACTAATTAAAGCAGAGGGAGTATTATTTATTGTACTTACTCATATTAGTCATGTTATCGTCGGGTGAATTTGTGGCCATCGCACTTGCTAGCCGTTCACATTGTCTATCCAAAGTAGCAATCCAACGCTTTGCCCCGAATGCAAGGCCAGAATTCAAAAGAGGCTTGTAAATGTTATAGATTGCTGTATCATCAGCCTCAACATGCTCAATCCAGGTGACCTAGACCATGGTAAAATGTTGACTTACAAGATTTCAAACTTATAATCTCGGAATTTAAATATAGATAAACTTGGTAGCAATATTCTTTTATTTTACAACTGAGAAATCTTTGAAAGCTAGATTGTTCACGGTTCAAAATTTGGTAGATAACGAGCCCATTTCTTTACCATTATCCACTTAAATAATAATTCACTGAATCCAAGCTTCGTTTTTTTTTTTTTGGTTTCCCACCCGGTGTTTGGTATCCGCATTGGAGCCCGACTATATTTGAATTCACACTGGGTAGTACCCTATTCGGGGGAAGCGCTCCCTACCAAGTATTTTTTCATACCTAGGGCTTGAACGCGACACTTCTAGTTAAGGGAAGAGCAGTCCCATCTGTTGCACCACTTTGGTGGTTAAACCTAAGTTATATATGGGTTGTATGATTATTTAGAAGAATTTACCTTTGAGTACCCATTTGGCATTTCTTGAATTAGGCATCCTGAGGGCCTTCGCCGGCACCTAGCAGTTGGGGTTGCACGCAGATAGTCGAGGGAAACGTCGACGACTGCCCATATTCCATCAACACTTCGTTTACAATATCTTAGGAAGTAGCACTCTCGAGTTGGAACCTGTGGAAATGGTACTTGAAATTCTGCAAATATCTGCCAAAAGCAATGAACAAGTGACACAAAATTAGAGGCAGTGAAATCTTACACTAATAATATAGGTATCCTAGTACAAACATTAGAGGAAGAATGAAAAACTAATGAGGAAGAACATCAATGTATTACCACTTGCAATGCTCCGTTGAAATTTCCCGCAACTCCAGTTGATAACACATCTACAGTAACAGCCGTCGACACAATACTTGAGAACATACTTGACCACTTATTCTGGTGATCACAAGAGAGAGAAAAGATATAAGTGTCTTGGAAATTAATTGTGACATATATATAACCACTCAATTAAACAATAACAAATGATTTGGATTGCTCATCATTACTCCAAATTAAAATTGCCTTGGACTATTAACTGGTACTTAAATCAAATGTTGATTCAATAGTTCACAATTTTCTATACAAAAAAAGGGGCAGCTTGGTATACAAGGCATCCCGCGTTCACGTAAGGTCCGGAGAAAAGCCGTATTCTAAGGGTGTGATGTAGACAGCCTACCATAATCAGAGGGGTATATAGTATTATAGATCCGTAGTTATTTGACTTCAGTACTTTCGACGCGGAGTATAAATTTAATGTAAAATACTAAAAATTGCAACACATAGTGGGTCTGAACCTATAACTTTAAAAATATAATAGGTTCAATACTAAGAACCTTAAATGTTGAGCCTATAGAATTTAATCCAAAATTTACCTATGACCGTAATACAAGCATTAGTGGCAGTGTGGCACAACTCGAACCTATGATATAGCTGAAATTGTAAATAGGAGTAAAATGAGTGTACCGCGTCCATGAGAATTTCAACCAAGTTGATGTGATTCATGAAAACAACAGCAGTATCTTTTGAAGCTTCAGTCTTAAATCCTTCAAGCTTAGGTCCAATTCCTCTAGGGAACATTCTAACATACTCTTTTTCATTTAGAAAATTTGTTCGACGATCAATGCTAGGCAACCAAAGTGGATCTCCCATTTGAGCCATTTGAATAAACTCTTCCATTGCTGCCACAGCTAGTTCAATTATAAACGGCTTCTCGGCCTCTGTTGGTCCTTTAAATGATGATCTTAGAACCTCTCCGTTATTTCCAAATGCATTCTCAAGATCAAGTGAACTAGGAGGAGTTACTGGAGACGAGTAAACGTTTAAGCTCGAAACTGGCTTTCCTACATGTTTTGCTGCGAAAGCTGAAATTCGATCAACCTGGTAGAAAAAGAAAGGTAAAAAAGAAAAAATAAATTAACAACCAAAATGTGGCAAAATATCTAAATATCATCCATTCAATTTCTTTTCTTTTAATTTACCTCTTCTTTTAGTCGAGCATTTTCGATCCTCAATTGATTTTCTTCAAATGACATTTCACCTAAACTAATTTGTGGGCCGCCACAGATAGAGCAAGAAGTAGCATTGTTGAGAGCTTCACGGATTTGCACATGTTCAGTCCTAAGATTTTCATTTTCATCTCGAAGTGATGAGAGCTCGGAACGCTCATTTTGATTCTGCGAAATTAAGTTTACTACTCACTCAAATATTCCAAAATTTAAAGTATATTATTTGTTTAAAAAAAAAGTCACTTATCGATGACGGTCACTCGACCACATTTCTCAAACTCACGCTCTAGAAAAATCTGACGTGGGTCGACATATTTTTTACTCGCTCCGTTCACTTTTAATTATCCACTTTAAAATTTTCACGCCTCTTGAAAAATAATAATTGTAGTATATATTTTACCATATAACCCCTAATAATGATAGCATTTCAAAAGTTTTGGGAAATAACTTTTAAAATGAGTATTTAATGATAGGAGAAAAACAGGAAAAAAAAAAGGATTGTCTTTCTCTTGATTTAGTATAGTGGACAAGTAAAAATGAAAATACTGTCTCTGTTCATTTTTACTTGACAGGTATACTAAAAATATATTCTCATTTTTACTTGTCACTTTACGCATATCAAGACAAGACAATTTTTTTCCTGTTATGCTCACAATATTTATTACTTATTTCAAATCATTTTTCTCAATTAAATAAAATATGCATCGATTAATATGAGTATCATGGTAAATTATGCACTTCATTTATTATTTCTTAAGGGCGTAAATCAAGTAAAAGTGAACATAGAGAGTAGTAAAAAGAAATAAGAATACCATAATTAATGCTTGTTGTGTTAATTAAGAAAATGACGGTTCAAGTGCGAGTGCATTTAATTACGAAAAGGGTCAAAAGTTTTTCGCAGTGCATCTACTATTTTTTTTAACAGATAAGAACAAGAGTGACCCCAAGTCTAGAGGAGTAAAGATGTTCGTACTTCATAAGACAAGCATTATTTTGATAATAAAAATTATGTACCTTCATTTGGGTGCGCTTATTTTGGAACCAAAATTTTACTTGTAGCGGCTCTAACCCTAGTTCACGACTGAGCTCCTTCCTTTGCTTGTCATCTGGGTGTGGACAGTTCTTAAACAAACTAATCACAAAAAAATAACTATAGATTAATAGCATAAATAAATTAAAGCTGAACAAAAAGAAAGAGAGGCAAAAGAAAAGGTCTCAACTAGTTTAAGATCACTATTCAAAATCTTAGTGAAACAATGTGACGAGCTTACGTTTCCATTTCTTGGATCTGATGCTGAGTGTGGCGGTGATAGCGCTTTCTCCTCTCAGGCTGATTAGCATCTTCTTCATCACTGGATTTGCCTTCTTGATTATTACTGCCTGATTTGCTGTCGAATTCCTCCTCCCTCAGCAGCGGCATCAATTCACTTTCCAATGTGTTTGACGCCATGTCCATTATATTACCTGACTGCTATACAAATGGTCAAATGTTTTCAGATTTAACAAAAAATATTGGACATCAAATTTTCTAACAGATAGAAATAGAGAGTTAATTCACTGTTGCTAGCACGTTTTATTTCTGTTTCTTTGTTGCAACAACAACAACGACACTCAGGGTAATCTCTTTTAAGTAGAGCCCGAAAAGGAAAGTGTGCACATAACCTTATGATTGTTGAGATAAAAGAGACTGTTTTTTTCTTGATAAAACACTCTCTGTTTTAAAAGTTTGAGAAAAGGACACAAGTCGTTTTTTCAAACAAAAATGGTATATTTATGATGTGTATGTCTTAGTGGATAAAGACCAATGTTGAAAAACAAGTAAGCCTTTGGTTTGACCATAATTTATTCTCTCCCCCTTAAGACCCCAGGTGGATCTTAGTTTGTTGGGTGGATGAGAGGAAGACCTAGACGCGGTTTTCAGTTCTCGAGAAGGATTTTACTCGAAAAGCCAAAAATGACTATTCGTGAACACATTAGCGAGATAATCAATAAGTATTGCTTTTTGCCCTTTTTGGATACTACCTTCTTTAGTGGGCGTTTGGATATAAGAATTGTGAAATTCCGAAGAAAAAATAAAGTAGAAAAAAATTTCAAGTGAAAACAGTATTTAAAAATTAAAGTTGTGTTTGAATATCAATATAATTTGGAGCTGTTTTGAATTTTTGTGAGTAATTAAAGTGAAAATTTTAAAAAATAACCTTTTGGAATTTTAAAAATTTTTGAAAGTATTTCGAAATTAAAGTTTAAGTGAAATTTGAAATTTTCATAACTAGACATGAAAAGTAGAAAAATTCCGAAGAAAAGTGAGTTTTTTTAATGGCCAAACAGGACCTGTTTTTTGGCACAAGGGTAGCTTCTTTTTTGTTTTTGTTTTTCCTTGTGTGGTGTTCTACCGGTTTGGATCGTACTAATTCAGATTTATGCCGCGTAAGATTTACTTGAGAAAACACATGAATTTTTTCCATTCTTAAAGCGTCATCATTAATTTTGAAATGAAGAAAACACTCCTACAAAAAAAAAAAGGAAAGATATTAGATTTCGTGTCTCCATTAATAATGACGATTTCAGTATTGATGACAGTCTAACTAAAGAATATCCCAGAAATTCCATCTCCACAAATGCCTAAAAAACATGCATTGCTACTGTAGTTGTGAGGACTTCATAAAGGCACATAGAGAACTAAAAATTTCAAATAAAAATAAAAAAGTATTTAGAATTTACCTGACCAAGCGGGAGTCCAGAAGATGATGAAACAAATCCAACATCATTCTCATCATTTCCAATCATCGACGAAAACTGGTTTGCCGGGATCATGTTTCCTTCCTACTTTCTCCACTCAGCAAAAACCCTAAAAATTTGTAACATAGTATAAGAAGAGTCAACGAGAAACTCTTTAGAGTTATATGTTCTTAATCATTTCTATTTCAGCTATTTGATTTTGCGAACTAAAAGTTATAAATTAAACAACTGCGCTTAACTCAGGAAAATGGAGAAAGGAAATTAGTGAACGGGGAAAGAAAAAAAGAAAAAAAGAAATTCATGACTACATTTATTTGAGTTTTTTGTTGTCTGTTCAAGGAAAGAAAATCTTAATAACTAATGTCGTCGGGTGGTTTTGCTTTTTAAAAGAGACCATGTTTATATCATATATGCTGTGAAAAAAACAATAAAATAAAATAACTGGCTCTCACGAAAAATCTTGACCGATATGTCCCACTTTCTATTTATATATATGTACGCCAACCTTTAAAATCCTGCCTTAAACAGAAAAACAACATCACAAGAATCTTATTAAATAAAAACACTCATATCTAGTATATATATATATATAAATCCGTAATCAAAAGAGAGATGAGAAAATAAGAACTTTGTGTTCCTACTTTCTTGTGGGCTGTTTAAGAATTAGAAGAAAACAGCGAGTGTTTGAGATCTAATAGCAAGGGACTAATGTGAGGAAGAAACGGTGAGTATGCACAGACAAGAGGCCAAACAAGAATTTAAAACTTACAGGTTTGAGATTTTAGTTCGTAAATGTGACAGAGAAGAAAGCTAGTAGAAACTCCCCCTCCTACCCCAAGGTGGAGATAAGGAGATAAGTCAATGGGGTGTAGAGAGTAGAGAGTGAAGAAGAAGATGGAGAAAAGAGAGAGAGAGAGGAGTAATTGCAAGGAGAACAGAGAGATGGTGCAAATGCAATAAATAGAATAGAGGGAACAGTGGGGAAGAGCCCCGTGCGTTTGGTTTGGGGGGGGG
>ML374641.1:25236-91157 GCA_005239525.1 Nicotiana knightiana | reverse complement strand
GTCCGGTTAGAAAAAAAACGTAACCGGCCCGGCCCGGCCCGCCCGTTAGACACCCTTAGGTTGGGCTAACCCGTGAACCTAATAAAAATATTTATTTAAAATATATTAAATATAAAAAGTATTTGACACTGTAGCATCAGAATCATCATTTAGTATTTGTGAGCGTGCTCTTACCAAGTACAGAAGTTGCATCCATAATGAAAATGTCCAAAAACTTGTTAGTACTCCAAATTGGCTGCATGACTTTTCCCAGACTCAAACTGTAATGTTTTTTTATGTGAATTTGAATATTATTTGTTTTAAAAATTTAATTTTTCTTAATATTAAACTAATTAATATTGCATATGACTTGTAGATGTAAATGAAAGTGACAATGTTAAGACAACCATGCCATAAATCGACTCAAATGTATTTGATGAAAATGATGTGTTAGATATCCCATAAGCATCATGGACGTTCTCTTGAATAGTTTGTTTTGGATTTTGACATTTAGTGAACGAAATATAAGTCATATTTGTTACCTTTTTAGTGTTTATTGTGATATATTGAAACAGTATAAAACACATATTAAGTTTGCAAAAATTCTCCAATAAGATAATTTTTTAAATTTTAAATATTTATCTTTTTTTAGGTTAGTACTTAAACAAAATATAAAATTATATTTTAAAAAATGATGGGCTGGCCCGCAAGGGCCCACAGTCCATATAGGGCTGGAGTGGGCTGACCATTATAAGGCCCATCAAAATGGTGGGCTAGCCCAACCCACCACATCAATTGCTAAAGCCCATGTGGACTGGGCTGTGCTAACCCGTTCTGGCCCATATTGAGAGCTCTATTTTTGAGGTTGAGTTTTAATTGAAATTGAAAAGAAAACAAAATGCGAAGGTATACTAAGGCTCCGTCAATTTTTTTCTTAAATTAGAATATCTCAATCTAAATATATACATAAAATTTAAAGTTAATAGATTTTAAATAAAATAATACTAACTAATTATTTATTCAGAATAAAGCAAATCTTAATTTATGTGATATTGTAAAAATTATTTATTTGATGAAAGACGCTTTAAAAATTAGTGATGGTAACAAGATGATCAATGATGATGATTTTAAGGCAGATGGTGGTCGTGATTGGTGGAGGCGGTTGGATATGATGGTTGTGTAATAGTAATAAGATAATAATTGTGTAACGGTAGATTGCATTAGAGATGATTGGTGGTGGTAATTGTGCGGTGAAAGTTGATGGTGAAGATGATGGTTGGCGTTAAAGGTAGTTGGTTATCAGGGTTAGTGGTTGGCGGTAGAGGATTATGATGGTAGTTATGATGAGGTAGTTGCTAACAATTGGCAAAAAGTACATAATTTTGGGTGTATTTATGTCTCATGTATCATATGATTTGATGAAGATTGCATGATTATTGGTATGGTTTGTGCTCCACGCATATTTCTTATGTGTAGGTACAAGTTTTGATGAAAGTTACTCAAAACAAGGTGACTTAGAGCGAAATGGGACGTGAGAAAATAAGAAAAAGAGCTGAAGGTAGCTCGTCTAAGGTCGTTTGTCATGGGAGAGGAGCCTGGGGAGTTAAACTTCCACCAAAATGGTGAATTGAGCACCATCGCGCGAACTAGCTTGTAAACAAGAAGGAAAAAGGCACCTGAGAGCTCGTCTAGGGGGTGCACAACGCAAGGATGCTAAACATTCCCCTAGTTATTCATGTCCGAAATTGAATTTGCTTGGATGATTTTTTATCGCTCTACGTCATATAAATACTGATAGAATTTGAGGGTCCACCAAACTATATAGAGACCAGGTTCTCTATTACTTTCCACAGATTATAAACATACAGCAGAATGTAAATAACACTGAGAACTTTTACGCGAAAAATTCCCATCCGAACGAGATTAAAAATCACGACCTACATTTGTAGGATTTTAACTTCACTACTGAGCAACTTTAGATTACAACCTATGTATCCTAGGAATTAAATACTTAATCCCTCACTAACTTGTAACACACCTATTACAAGCCACTTTGTAATACTTCTATTACAAAGACTTCACAACATGACTAACTCTAGCCACGACACAAACACTGAAGTTTATGATTTATAAGGATTTCCTAATCAATGCTACTAAGGACAAGCTAAGTAGGAATTACAATTGAAGAATCAATATAAATTTACAACTCTACTAAGTACATACAAAGACTTGATATGGGAACTGGTCCGTAGCAGCATCATACTTTGTTCTTGATGCATTGGAGAATCGTTGTTCTTGATAATCAATCACTTGGAGTGCTTGAGTAAACTCTCTAGTGTTCAAGTGATGTTTTGTTATTGGATTAATGTTAAAATAACATTGATGACATCACTTGAATGATGTAAGCACTTTATGGGGTAAGGTCCTTCCCAATGGAAATGACTGTTGCACTGTGTTGTACTGTTTGTGTACAGTCAGTCACTTTCCAGCTGTGGAGAGTTGACTTAGTACAGTCACCAGGGGAACCTAAGATCATCTGTTTCCTGTGTTGATTTTTTAACTTCTAAAGTTCTGACAACTCTCTCCAGCTTGAGTCAGGTTGTTTTCATGCGCTTGAGAATGTGTACCAAAAGTGAATCAGGTTCCTTATATGGTTCTTGACAATAAGTTTGTTAGACCATCAAAACATAAAACGAAGGTACTTATAACCTATCAATTTCCCCCTTTTTGATAATGACAAACTTATAATTGAAAATCCTGCAAAGAACCACAAAAACCAGATAGTACACTAGGAACCTCACAGAGAGTTCCCCCTGAATTTCTGAATTTGTATTTCCCCCTCAATCAGTGTACGTCATTATTCAATTATGCAAACTCATCTTCCCTTTTTTGTCATCATTAAAAGCACGGAACAAGTAAAAATCATAAAGAAGTGTAGTGTGGTTAATTCATGCCACTTGTGTGCACACTACATGATAGAAAATATAGATAAATGAGCAAGAGCATAAATAGCAAAAGGGAAAGACTTGAAGTAACCAAATTTGGACTGTTATAGGCAGGAGAAGAATCATTGTTACCATCCATAAAATAAAAAAACAAAACAAGTACCAAAACAAACATCATCAAAACAAACTTGAAAATGAGACACTGGAAACTGGGCACTGAGGGGACTTTCTTAAGAGGCACTGGAGAGAGAGGTTTTGGAAGAGGCGGCAAGGGTTTTGAGGACAAGATCCATCCGAGCATTAGCAGACATTTGCTCATTGAGCAGTTTCTCCTTCAGGTCCTCAAACTGTTTCCTGAGCTAAACATTCTCCTTTGTCAGCCGAGCAACCTCTGAATTCGAAGAAATGGTAGAACATGGTGCCTCTTGTGATTGACTAAGCTGAGTCTCCAAAATAGCATTCCTAGCCTTCAACTTCCATATCTCCTCTATAGCACTGGTATGTGCATTAATCAGCTGAGAGATATTTGAGGTGCTCCCGACTCATCCTACTTTGTCTATGTATTCACACTCTTCCAGAGTGGTCTTGGAGAAGGTCTTCTTCTTGGTCCCCACCTTGGCCTGTCCCAAAGGCACATTAAAGAACTTGAACACCTTTGTGAGGAGGAAACCGTAAGGGAGCCCATGGTTGTCGTCCTTGAAGTCTGCCACCTTTTGCATGTGTTCAATCATGATTCTAGGAAGATTGATAGTCGTGAAACTATCCAGGGCTTCCATAAAGACTAAGTTGACCTTTGATGTGATAGATCTCCTCTCAGTACGGGGCAACAAGACCTTGTTGACCATCTCAAAAATCAACTGATAGACTGGAGGGAGTGCCTTTTTGTGGACCCGTTCCCCCTGATGTACTACCCTTTCCTTGACAATGAAATTTCTAAAATTTGATGTGTAGGCACCCTGAACGGAAGATAATCCCTCAACAGGAACTTCAAGAATTTGTCCCAGCACAGCAGAATCCATTACTATGTCCACACTATTGAATAAGTCACAAACATGATCACTTTCAACTGTGAAGAGGTCTGCATAAAATCTTCGCACCTCCTCTTCATAGACCTTGGGTACATCAACTATAAACAGATGTTTCCACAATTGGATGTCATGCCCCCCTTTTTCCTCTTTTTGCGGAATCCGGGTTTCGAAATGCTTTGGGACAACTCGTTTCCTTTTGGGAAAGGGGTATAGAAATTGAAGAGTCGCCACCTAACAGATTTAAGGTGCCTTAGGACACCTAATGCAAGTAACTCATGAAACCGGTTTACATTACCATAGATTGGGTAAGGGCTTGAAATTACCTTGAGGGGAAGGTGTTAGGCATCCCTCGAGGTCCACAACAGTGGGTCCCGACCAAACTCATTTTTGGTGAATTAGTCATTAAGCAAGTAAAACAGTTTAAGAACACATATGGATTACAAAAAATGGGAATAAATGGGTCCTAGGTTTATTAGCCTAAAGTATCACTTCTGTGCAATACTCGGTAAACCTTCCTCAATTAGAGGGGTTACACGTGGTATTAGCGACAGGTCATCATATCCCTTACTACCTAATTACCCTCCCCTTGGTGGTTATAAAAGCGATTCTAATTAAACGTACTCTATGCGTGCATTACCCGCCCCTTTCATATGGCACTGGAGGTGTTTAGGACCACTAATTAAGGCAGTTCTAGACTCTCCTAAAGTTCTTAAAAGGAGAAATCTAAGCGACAATTAAAAACAAGTACGACTGTCAGGTAAAGGAACAATTAAGGGGGGCTCACATTTACCTCCACAAATAAGCAGTCAATTGCACGTCTGAAACAACAGTATTTCGGATACTTTAAGAGCCCTAAAGCAGGATATCTAGGTGATCATGACAAACAGAATATATGCAACATTGTGTTAAAGCGAGGCAGCGGAGACCTAATCAGTTTGCCTACTGAGTTTAGGACTTGCTGAATCGGAGCAGTTCGCAAATAGTTAAGCAAAGCATAGTTTTACAATTTGCAAGATTTCAATTATCCTACAGGCTTGCCTAGGCGTGGATCCGAGATGTCGTATAAACATTATAGCTAATTTTTAATCAGAGTCTTAATACTAACAAGCAATTTTAAATAAGTAGTTTGAGTTCATTATGTCCTATAGGCATGTTGTCTAGGTGCTGAATATTGCATAACTGATTTTATACATTCATCTCTGTAAACACGTTATCTAGGTGTCGGGACTGCTTTTAAACTTACTCTTATAGACATGGTTGCTACTGATTTTATGCAATATAGGTATGGTATTTATGCGAGTGCAATAAAAATCCTAAAGCATGGTTTCTAATGCACATAAGAGAATCATCATGATTTTTTAGACGGAGTTAATATCACCCTAGTGACAGGATTTCTAAGCAGGCATGATGTATGCGGAATTTTTTAGAAAAAGCAGAAGTTTTAGAACAAACGATATGATGCCTATGAACATGTTTTCTAATGCACAAATGATCCTAAGAGCATGATTCCTAATGCAAGAAAATAGTCATAGTAATCCTAAGAGCATGACTTCTACCCAATTGCCCCACAAAAATTATATGAAAATCCCTCCCCTTTTACTAATATCCCCAATATCTGTTTAACAAGAATTATTATTACAGACCATAAATGAATTACAGAAATAAGTAATGTTATACTATAGGGAGCCTGGATAGACCCAAAATAAACTTGGAGGACTAGGACTTCAACCAAATCCAAAGTACCATAATCTCATAGTGTTCAATAATCTCATAGTGTTCAATAGAGTGTCCTGGAGCGTCAAAGTTCCTAAGGGCCTCAGGGACCCCGGGAAATGGTCACACCAAGACCCTTTTTTAACATAAGTAGTTTTTGTGCAGTGTGGAAGGGTCAGCCCCAGTGTGCCAGAGTTCGGAGGAATCTCATGGATTCCTAGGCAGTACACACATTGGAGGGGAAGAATCCTAAGTATTCTAAGAGTAGGAGTGGGAGTGCTTGAAAGAGTAGGAATAATTTTAAGAAAACAGATCAGAAGTGAAACCAATTTAGAAGTGAACATAGTTTAGAAGTGAAAATGGTTTGGGAGTGAAAATGGTTTAGTAGTGAAAACATATTATAAGTGAAAACAATTTAGAAATATTCTAGAAAAGGTTCAGCAAACAACAACAAGTAGGAAACACAGTCACAAGGTTTCACACAAAACTTCATATTGCCTAGACTCAACTTAGTTCATTAGTCAACCTTAGATGAGCATATAGCATGCTGAGAACAAACAATTACACAAAAAAGGAGCAGGAGTTGGGAACACAAGAATCCTGAATCAGGACACATAGAAACAGGGTGTTAGGAAAGCATGCTAGTCAGGAACATAGAGTAGGCATGTGGTAGATAACAATTCACTAGGACATATTGATTTAGGGTCTAGACAGGAATCACTCAAGTTTATCAGTCATACATAACTATTGAGGTAAGCATACTGACTCAAAGCAATAAACAGGGAAACATAGAAGTTTAATGTAAAAGTAGTCATGCTAATCAGTTCATAATGGGGACAGAATTGATCACATCAATTGAGGTTAATGGAAAAGTGAGAGTCTTAGACATCAAAAGTAAACATGCTGGCTTAAAGCAATAGACATGGAATGTTGAAACTTAAACACATAAGTAAGTTTGTTGGTTTAGAGCAATAAACATGAAAGATTAAAAATTAGACAAAAGGTAAACATGATGATTAGGGTGACAAACAAGAAAGAATGAAACATAAACATGCTGATCAAAGCAATAAACAAGAAAAAATACAGAATTAAGTACATAAGTAATTAGACTAGAGACATGGACTTAATAGAAATAGAACAACAGAGAACATACAGGTTCAGACTTCATAATGACATTAGGAATAGGGACATACCAGTTGAAGGAAAGCAAATAGGAGACGAAATGTATGCATGATTCAATAGTCTAGCCTTGGCTTTCAGCCGGCTAGACAAGCAATGATCACAAGTAGTAGAGAGATGAGAGCAAAGTATGTGTGTGAGTGTGTGTTTTTTGTGAACTATTATTCGTGTCTTGAAGAATCAGAATGAGAGTGTATATATAATACTTAGTGAGGTAAAACAAATAAGGTAAAGAGGAAATCACAGTTCGTAAAATAAAATAAAATCAATCAGCCAATTAGGGAATCAATTCCTATAAAGAAATCCGGAAGAGACCCCTTAAATTAGGGAGAGTCAATTAATGGTACATAACTAGGGCTCAAATAAGGCAAGAAATCAATCTTATACCATATAGGAGTCAATCAAATCCCCAAACTATAATGATAGTTTAATTAAGGAAAGTATAACTAATCCAGGTCACAAATAAAGAAATAGGTAAAAATCCCGAAAAATACTGATTTTAACAGGAAAAATTTATTCGAAACCTAAATAGAATTAGTCAATATAATTGGTTAACAGAAATAAACACAATAACGAGGAAAAATTGAAAAAATCAGTGTCAAAAACAGAAACTTCTAGGGTTTAAGCATATGCACGAATTAATCAAACCAGTAAAGAAATAATCAGATTCAACATTCGCAAGTTAGAAAAACCTTTTTTGAAGAAACTTAGGACGGAACCCTAATTTCAGAAAAGTAATGGAATCGGAATAACATTAACAAAATAGAAGAATTTTGGGAAAATACCAAATAGAACTCAGAAAATCTCAGATCTACAAGGATCTAAACAGACCCAAGTAGTCATTGAACTAGGGTTTTTCAAAAACAACAGAGATGAAAGAAACTCAGTCAAAAGCCATAGATTCGAACTAAAAATAGGAGGAAATCAGCACTCATAAACGAGAATGGCCATAGACAGGCCTGTAAACAAGTTTCGGACAAAAACCAAGTTGAATCTCTTTGAGGTTCTCTTAGGAATCCATGTAATCAAACAACCAGAAGGTGTAGAAGGATGGTAAGGCCCGGAAAATACACAGAAACTCCATAGACGGGAAGTTTTGACAGTGACGACGATTAGGGTTTAGGGAGTGGTTGAGAGAGAATGGAGGGATTAGGGAAAGTAGTGACGGCGGAAGAAAGGGGAATGAGGGTTAGGGTTAGTCGTTTAGGATTAAAAATGGTAAGAAATAACGTGGACTGTTGATCTTAGAGATTAACGGCCACGATTAGGCGGGATCTTAGGGTCGGGTAGGTGTGTAATTGGGCCTGGGGGGATGGGGCTGGTATTTAAGGGGTTTGGGCTGGTGTAATGGGTTAGGTCTGAAAAGTTAAAGAAATTAAAAGGGATATTTGTTAAATACCCAATTAAGTGATAAAAATTATTTATAAAAATAATTAACAGATTATAAAAATGGTTTTCATGCATAGAAATGTTTGAAAATAATTACTCAATATTTTAAAAATGCAACAAGCTATTTTCGGTTAAAGTAATTTAATAATGCATGCATGGACTATCAAAGTTATTGCAATTGTAACTCAAAAAATATAAATGTGGCTATTTATGAAATAATTAGGCTTAGTATAAATATAAATAGTAGAATTAAGTCATAAATTTATTATAAAATCATTAGTAATACAATTAATGATTATTTATATAATAAAAATACTGAAATATTAATTAAAAATACTTGAAAATGAAAAAATTATAAAAAGTATATTAATTAATGGCAATGCATTGTTTTGAAGGCATATATGCATTTTGAAAAAATATTATAGGGAAAAATTGGGTATCAACAGTTGCTCCTCTTTATTCGAGAAAGATGAAAGAGTAGGATGATTTAAGATACTTAGGCCGCATTCTGGTTTCTGAGCTGCCTACATATCCCTGATTTTACAGGAATCAGGTCGTGTGTAGTTCTAGATTCATCTGTGGAATATATCGATGAAGTTACCCCAAGGACGGACACAAGATTTCGGGATATGTGAAATGGTTGCGGTCGAGTTTGAGATGGTATGAAGGAGCTGGAGCGGGATTGCCTCGGTTGAGGTAGCGGTTGCTCATCGGATAACCTGCAAGTAAGAGACGTACTACAAGCATATATTTGTGCGTAAATTTAAACATGATGCAAATTCCCTTCGGGCCATGAAAATCGTCTTTGGACGGTTGAGGATGATGTCTTTAGACCATGATGTCCTGGGCCATGAATTGTTCAGTGAGAGATTCGCAGGCCATGGGATGATGTTCTCGGGCCATGAAAAATGGTGCCTCCCAACCATGACGCCTTTGAATAATGATATGCAAATTTGAGAGATCCTCAGGCCATGTCATGATGTCTTCCAGCTATGAGGATGGTGCCTTCAGACTATGACGCCCTTGGACAAATTGGCGATATTTCAGCCCATGATATGCAAAGACATGATGCTAGAAGCGACAAGACAGGGCTTAGTCTTGTATGAATTTGAGGGCAGAGCTTAGCCCGAAAGAAGGGAATAGGTAATGCCGGAGAGACAGTGCTTAGTATCGTGCAAGGTGAAGGCAATGCTTGGCCTTATGCAAATATGGGGGCAGAATTGAAGGCAATGCTTAGCTTTATGCAGAATTAAAGGCGTTGCTTAGCCTTATGCAAATATGGAGGCAAGGCTTAGCCTCATGCAAGATTTGAAGGCAGCGCTTAGCCTTATATAGAATTAAAGGCAATGCTTAACCCTATGCATATATGGAGGCAGGGCTTAGCCTCATGTAAGATTTGAAGGCAGCGCTTAGCCTTTTGCAGAATTGAAGGCAATGCTTAGCCTATGCAAATATGGAGGCAGTGCTTAGCCTTATGCAGAATTGAAGGCAGTGCTTAGCCTTATGTAGAATTGAAGGCAGTGTTTAGCCTTATACAAATATAGAGGAAGGGATTAGCCTCATGCAAGATTTGGGACAGGGCTTAGTCCCATGCAAAGAGAAGTCAATGCTTAGCCTTATGCAAATATGGAGACAAGGCTTAGCCTCATGCAAGATTCAGGACAGGGCTTAGTCCCATGCAAAGAGAACAAATAGTAGGTGATAGCAGAGTATTTCTTAGCTGGAAGTGGATTCAATATCATTGTTTTTATAAAGGTTTTGATTTCGAGGCGTGCATATTCCTTGTTCCTACATTCAAAGAAAAATTATGAGTTCTGTAAGGGGAGGTCGGTTCGTGCCTCCGTCGGCTTGGTTGACTTGCTTTGCTCAGTCTGAAGATCCTATTCAAATCATTGGGGGTAATGTTTTCTAAACAGAGTTATTTCAAAAGCAAGCATTCGTAGTTTTCAAAGTCATAGTAAAAAATATGTTTTTTAGAAAATTGGTTAGATGAACCAGTGATTGTGACACGATCTGAGACATTGCGACTTCTCCTACATGCTGGACAAACATTTTTGACTGCTGTACATGCTGTGATCGGCTGAACTTGCTTCAGAATTTTGAGGGTCCTCCTCAAAATTTTGCCCCAGTTTCTGATGGTGGGAAAAATAAAAATTTTATTGAGTTGTGACCGAACCCACAGGGCTACCTACATTTTCCCTCTTAAACAGGAATCAGGTCGAGCGTAGTTCAATTACATCATATGCCGAAGACATAAATAGTTACACATAATATCGCTTGACTGCATCTGAATTGATTGGTTTTGGCCATACTTCTCCGTCCATTTCTGCGAGTATGAGGGCTCCCCCTGTCAATACTCTGTGAACCATGTAAGGACCTTGTCAGTTGGGAGAGAATTTCCCTTGGGATTCATCCCGATGCGGAAAAATCCTCTTCAACACCAGCTGCCCTGGTGTGAACTGTCTCGCCTTGACTCTTTTGTTGAAGGCTCTGGACATCCTGTTCTGATAAAGTTGTCTGTGACATACCACATTCATCCTTTTTCCGTCTATGAGGGCTAGCTGCTCATAACGACTCTTTATCCATTCTGCGTCACTGAGCTCAGCTTCTTGTATGATCCTCAAGGAAGGAATCTCTACTTCGACGGGAATAACAACTTCAGTACCATAAACCAGCAAATAGGGTGTTACCCCGGTTGATGTGCGGACTGTGGTACGATATCCAAGTAAGACGAATGGTAGTTTCTTGTGCCACTATTTGTGATTCTTTACCATTTTCCTCAATATCTTCTTGATATTTTTGTTGGCGTCTTCTATGGTTCCATTCATTTGAGGTCTGTATGTTGTGGATTTCTTGTGCTTGATTTTGAAAGTCTCGCACATGGCTTTCATCAGATCACTATTGAGATTGGCGGCATTGTCAGTGATGATGGAATCTGGAACTCCGAACCGACAAACAATCCTGTCGCAGACAAAATCTTCCACAACCTTCTTAGTCACTTCTTTGTAAGATGCTGCTTCGACCCATTTGGTGAAGTAATCAATAGCTACCAAGATGAACCGATGCCCATTTGAGGCGGTGGGCTCGATTGGACCAATGACATCCATTCCCCAGGCGGCGAATGACCAAGGTGAGTTTGTTGCATTGAGCTCATTCGGTGGCACTTTTATCATATCTGCATGAACTTGACATTGGTAGTATTTTTGAACATATCGGATGCAATCTGTCTCCATGGCCATCCAGAAATAGCCGGACCTGAGTATCTTCTTGGCTAAGACAAAGCCATTCATATGCGGGTCGCAGGTTCCGACATGTATATCTTCTAGCAACTTAGAAGCTTCTTTCACGTTGACACACCTCAATAATCCCAAATCAGGAGTTCTTCTATATAGGGTTCCTCCGCTGTGGAAGAAATTGTTGGACAATCTCCGAAGCGTGCGTTTCTGAGTATGGTTTGCATGCTCCGGGTATTCTCCTTTTGTTATATACCTTTTGATGTCGTGGAACCAAGGTTTCCCATCTGTTTCTTCTTCAACATGAGCACAATATGCCAGCTGACTATGGATCCTTACTGGGATAGGATCAATGAAGTTCTTGTTTGGATGTTGTACCATTGATGACAAGGTGGCCAATGCATCGGCAAACTCATTCTGAATTCTAGGAACATGTCAAAACTCTATCTGTGTGAACCTTTTCCTCAATTCCTTCACATGGTGCAGATATGGTAATATCTTGCAATTCTTGGTTTCCCATTCTCCTTGTACCTGGTGCACAAGTAAATCTGAATCACCGATCACCAGCAGCTCCTGAATGTTCATGTCAATGGCCATGTTGAGTCCTAATATGCAAGCCTCGTATTCTGCCATGTTGTTAGTGCAGGGGAATTTGAGTTTTGCAGATACCGGATAGTGCTGGCTAGTTTCTGATACCAAGACGGCTCCAATGCCGACTCCTTTGAAATTTGCCGCTCCATCAAAAAACATTCTCCAACCATCGTAGGCTTTAGCAAAGTCTCCTCCTACGAATGATACCTATTCATCGGGAAAATACATTTTCAGGGGTTCTTCTCCTTCCACATGGTTTTCAGCAAGATGATCTGCCAGTGCCTGTTCTTTGACTGCTTTCGGAGTTATATAAACAATGTCGAACTCGCTCAACAAGATTTGCCACTTAGCCATCTTGCTAGTGGGCATAGGTTTTTGAAATATATACTTCAAAAGATCCATTCTCGATATGAGGTATGTTGTATAGGCACATAAGTAATGCCTCAACTTCTGATCTATCCAGGTTAAAGCGCAGCAGGTAGGTTCCAGCAAAGAGTATCGTGCCTCATGGGGGGTAAAATTCTTACTCAGGTAGTATATGGCCTGTTCTTTTCTCCCTGTCTCGTGGTGCTGCCCCAGAACGCAACCGAAAGATCCATCTAGTACTGCAAGGTAGAGTAGCAATGGTCTACCTGGATCTGGCGGGACCAAAACTGGTGATGTTGACAAGTACTCCTTGATCTTGTTAAAAGCCTTTTGACAATATTCGGTCCAACTAATTGCAGCATCCTTCTTAAACATCTTGAAAGTTGGCTCACATATAACTGTGAATTGGGCTATGAATCGGCTGATGTATTTTAGCCTTGCCAGAAAACTCATTACATCCTTCTTACTCTTTGGCGGTGGTAGCTCTTGGATGGCTTTGACTTTTGAAGGATCCAATTCTTTCCCTCGGCGGCTGACGATGAATCCCAATAACTTTCTGGCAGGAACCCCGAATGTACATTTTGCGGGGTTTAACTTTAGGTTGTACTTCCGCAGTCTGTCGAAGAAGTTCCTCAAGTCTGCTATATGATCTGTGGCCTTCTTGGATTTAATGATGACATCGTCCACATATACCTCAACCTCTTTATGTATCATGTCATGAAAGATAGTAGTCATGGCCCTCATGTAGGTGGCCCTAACATTCTTTAGGCCGAACGACATCATATTGTAATAGTACACCCCCAGGGTGTAATGAAAGCGGTTTTCTCAGCATCCTCCTCGTCCATCCAAAATCTGATGGTAACTAGCGAAACAATCTACAAAGGACTGGAGTTTATGTCTAGCACAACTGTCGATTAAGATGTGTATGTTTGGAAGTGGGAAATCATCCTTTGGGCTGGCTCCGTTGAGATCCCGATAATCGACACAGATTATAACCTTCCCATCCTTCTTCGGAACTGGCACGATGTTGGCTAACCAGGTTGGGTATTCCACTACCCTGAGGACCTTGGCCTTAATTTTCTTAATAACTTCCTCTTTGATTTTCATACTCATATCAGGCTTGAATTTCCTGAGTTTCTGCTTCACTGGTGGACACATTAGGTTTGTGGGCAACTTATGGGCCACAATATATGTACTTAATCCGGTCATGTCATCATACGACCATGCGAAGTTGTCCTCATACTCTTTCAAGAACTTTGTGTACTCTTCTTTTTCTGGCGGCGACAAGTGAATGCTGATACGGGTCTCTTTGACAGTTTCAGAATCTCCTAAGTTGATTATTTTAGTCTCGTCCAGGTTGGAATTAGGATTGTTCTCAGATTCCTCCACTTCTCTGACAATTTGCTCAGGTATGACATCCTCTTCTTCTAAATCACTATCCTTTTATTACGTTGCCTCATTACATGTCACAGTTGCCGGTTCATCGAAATAGGCAATAGTAATGTTTTATAGATAAAGATATGAGAGAGAAATGGTAATCATTAATTCATGGAAAGTGTCAAACAAATGCGCTTTTCAATAATTAAAACAGCATTTTGGAATATTGGAAATACTATTTTAAACAAAATTCAAAAGGGAAATAATCATTCAGAAAAATAAAATAATGTTGTTCAGCCTTGCTACCCTGGGACTCGTCGGGCCCTGGATGGTCTGACAATCCAATTCTTGAGGAATGATCCTCTTTCCACAGATCTGATGGTAGGTCCTTCCTCTTCCTCCTCCTCAAAAATTACACAGCAATCCATGTCATCATATTTCAGGAACAGGTTCCTCAAGGCGGCCAATGCTTCTTCCTCCTCTGATCCCCATATGATGTTAGTCTGCTGGAAAGTCTGACTCAGGTGCGGTACAGGCTGATCAAGTGGATAGTAAGGACCACGCAACGGTGGTGACCAGTCTTGAAACTCTTGCCAGGTGTATTGATATCCTAGTTCAAAAGTGGTACCATTGCGCTTCAGCTGTATTGGCTTTGAGATACCCTAAAGATTTTTGCCAAGACCCTTGTCGGGTTCATATTCTCTCCATGCTAGTATACTTTCTATCTTTCTACTCCACCACTTATCTTTCTCGATCGCGTTGACCCTCTCGATATGATGATAAGTCTCTCTACCTAGCTTTCTTCTATTTTCAACCACCGGGATGGTCTGGCGGGTATAAATAGGGTTGCTCCCGTCTCCATAGTTAATCACTTCTTGGTGGTTCCACTCGAACTTCACTGCCTGATGCAAAGTTGACGCTACAACCCAGCGACATGTATCCAGGGTCGTCCCAACAACAGATTGTATGATGCAGATAGATCCAGCACATAGAACTCGACATCAAACCATGTAGGCCCCATCTGTA
This sequence comes from Nicotiana knightiana, assembly GCA_005239525.1. Lineage (NCBI taxonomy): Eukaryota > Viridiplantae > Streptophyta > Magnoliopsida > Solanales > Solanaceae > Nicotiana > Nicotiana knightiana. Next base: position 76,331 of record ML374641.1, on the reverse strand, counting down.
AACAAAGATTGATCTCTCCAATGGTATCTCTTTGAGACCCGTCAAATGCCCTCACATCCATAGTCCCTTCTAGTATTTCATACAGGCCTTTGCCCAACCTCTTCAGTGTTGTCAATGGGCAAATATTGAGACTGGATCCCCCATCTATTAGAGCTCTGGCAATGAAATTGTCCTCACATTGCACAGTAATCTGCAGTGTCCTCTTATGATCAAACCCTAGGGTGGCGGCTCGTCCTCGTGGAAGGTGATTTTGTGACTTTCCAGCACCTGTCCCACCATATTGGCCATTTCTCCGCCAATGATGTTGTTAGGTACATATGACTCACTTAACTCCTTTAAGAGAGCATTCCTGTGCGCTTCTGAATTCTGTAGCAGTCACATGATAGATATCTGAGCAAGAGTCTTGTTCAAATGATCGGTGACTGAATACTCCCTTGCTTGCACTTTACTCCGAAGGTCATCTGGGCCTGTTTCAATAACGGGCGGTCTGTTAGAGGCTTGCTTACTGGATTCTCCCAAATGCTCTGGTGTATAGGCTCTTCATGTTCTGGTCATTCCTTGTGCAGCGCCGAATTCTTCTATTTTGGTCTTTCCTTTTCTTCTAGCTTCGGTCACATAATCCCAGGGTACAACCTTGGTTTCGAAAGGCGGTGTGGTTGACACTGTCACTGTGAAAGGTGTGGCTACTTCCACTTCGAATGGAACAGGTGCAGCTGCGGGGGGTGCTGTCTCAACTTCAAATGGAACTGATGCAGCTACCTCAACCTCCACTAGAGGCTGTATTTGTACTATAATAGGATTGAGCGTGATTGCGGGCTTCTTAGGATTGCCACCTTCTTTGATAAGTCCAGTTGATCCCTCGGGATTCCATTCTTCATCGGTCTCTATCACATTGATACCTTCACCCCTATAATCTGGGAGGGTTTTTTTTTTGGATGTTGGGTGTAGCTTCTTTGGCCTGAATGAACTTATTATCAATCAAGGTCTGGATCTTATCCTTTAGTGTTCGGCACTCGTCAATGGTGTGCCCTTTCATGCCTGAATGATATACACATGTCTTATATGGGTTGACTCATTAGGATAAATTCTCTATGGTCACAAAAGGGATATGAGTGACGTAACTAGCAGCCTTCAGCCTTTCATACAGCTGGTCAATGTGTTCGGCAATGGAAATGTATTGTTTAGGGTCTACGATCAAAGTTAGGCCAAGGTCTTGGGTAGTTTGGACGAGTTGGAGGTGACTGAAATTGAGAGGGTTGAGAATTATATGTGTGATAAACAGTGGCTGGTTGGGAATATCTGAGAGGTGATGGTTGATATGTGGGTGGAGGTGCTTGGTATGTAAGTGGGGAGGTTTTATATACAAGTGGAGTTTTGGGTCCTTGGGCGACCATTATTGTTCCCGCATCTTTCTTCTTTGATATACCCCATGACTGGAATGATTTATTTGTGGCCTGCAATGCCTCAAAGTTTGTCACCATACCGTTTTTAATGCCCTCTTCAATCCTTTCTCCGTGTTTGATGATATCAGAGAACTTATGGTTTTCAATACCCATCAATCTTTCATAGTACTGCGGATCCTGTGCTCTGACGAAGAACTTGTTCATCTGTTCCTCGTCCAATGTCGGCCTGCCTTTGGCTGATTCTGACCTCCAACGAGTGGCATACTCGCGGAATGTCTCAGCGGGCTTCTTATTTAAGTTCTGAATGTAGAAGACATCCGACGCATTCTCTGTGTTAAACCTGAATATGTCCATGAAATCAGACGCCATACTCACCCATTTGGCCCACTTCTTAGGATCTTGGCTGATGTACCAGGATAAAGCATCTCCTGTAAGACTCCTCATGAAAAGCTTCATTCGGATCCTTTCATCCTTTCCGACCCCTACAAACTTGTCACAATAAGTCGTCAGATGAACCCTGGGGTCACCTGTTCCGTCAAACATTTCGAACTTGGGAGGTTTGTAACTCTCCGACAGTTCTACATCTGGCCATATGCATAGGTCTTCATAGTTCATACCTTCTATCCCTTTGCCTCCTTCGACGCCTTGAACCCGACTTGTCAACTTCTTGAGCTCTTCAGCCAGGTTCTTATTGAGCAGGTCCTTCTCAGTGGATTATGGTGTATAGGATACGGGCTGAGTGGAGTGAGGTAGGGTTTCCATGTATATAGGGTTGTTTTGGTGACCGGGAGTTTGGGTATAATGGTGATCATTGGTGGACTTATGGGATTCGGGAATGATTTGTGGGGGATATTGTGGAGTATGGTAGGTGTTTTGCTGATATTGTGGAGGGATAGTTTGATTTTGTGGTGGGGTTGTTTAATAGTGAGGTGCAGGAGGATTTTGTAGGCGCTTGTTGGGTGTGTTTTGCGATGGTGCGGGGTTCTGAGTGTTTGAATGATTGACATATGGGATATTGAGTGTGAGGGATAGATTTACTAAGCTCCGGACCTGCTCGAGCTCACCCTGGAGTTCTAGTATTTTCTGCTCAAGTCGTGATACCACATCATTTGGGGCCTGAGTCCCTTGTCCATCAAAATCTTCTGCATGTTCAACATGTGTGTTGTTGTATTTTCTGGTGCCGTTCAAATAATCCATCTTTTCTTTCCCTTTTCCTTTTGGTGGACTTGGAGGAGGAGAAGGTGGAGGGCCCCTGGATCTAGTATGATAAGCTGATGATGCCAGTATGCATGAACCAACCTTTGAGTAATGGGAATAATCAAAAGAAAGAAAGAAAAACAAAAGGTAGCCAAGTCAGTAAGAGTTCTGAAAAGAATATTTGCAATATTTAAACACATATTGCGGAATGTAAATTAGCACCCTATTTTGGGAGCCTCGTTGTGCCTGAGGTAGGCCTAGCGACAAGTTGTTTTGGGGAACTTAGATGCCAATAAATGCCTCATTTCATTAATATAAAAAATAGACGAATCCCAAAACGAAACTAAGATAATAAAAAATAAGTCACTACTGGCACTTGGCCTTATTACATTTGGAGAAGCAAATAAATCTAATCTACTTGGTCCCAGAAGGACCTTCCCCAGACTTGATCTTTCTGACTCCATCAATCAAGTCCCCCAGTTTGCACATGCCCAACAACAGGTATACTCTTACTAGATGTCCTCCCTCGCCTCCTTCAGCATTCTGGCAGTCGGTGATTCTTTTCCTTGTCTTTTCTCCCAGCTTCATCAAGCCCTGCTCCAGATATTCTACCCTTTCATTGTAGGTGATAACCATTTCCCTCCATTCCTTGATTAATATCTTGTCTGTCTCTTGTATCTCCTAATGTTCGGACTCAGAGTCATGAATCCTCTTGCGCAACTTGTTGTATTTTACTTGGGTTTCTGCATCTTCGTCTGTGACCCTGTTTCCCCGACCAATTCCAAGCTTAACTTTCCCAGCTAAGTTGTCCTCCAACCATGTTGGGTAAAAGGGTGCATGTCCCGCATGATACCTGTCTGGCTCGATGGTGTCCTTCTCCACAATAATCTTTGAGTGCCATATATGCTGAGCTTGACACTTGTAAGGGATGTCGTCATCTTGAAAATTTTCCTGGAAATGACTTATCTTCGCGACCCGCGGTATGATCTGCTTCCTGTCTGCCTGCCTCATAACCCTGATGGGAACATAAAGGTATATTTCCCTTAACCCGATCAACACTAAGTGAGGAGCGCCCCTTGACATGATGATGAACTCATCAGTAGGGAACCATTCAAACATCCACTGAACCTGATCCTCAATCAAATTGTCGAAGAACTCCACCTATTCCTTAGCACTCTCTAGTTGAGCAAACCTGTCCGGAATATAAGTCATCCGTTTAGGGTGATGGAAGGTAATATGGTCATTCCATGCCCTTCGTGGAAACTCCTAGAGATATTGACCCTTTTGGAGATGCTCCATTAACCACAACTGCAGCAGCAAATTGCAACCCTCGAAATGTTTGGACCCTTTCTGGCAATGGTCCAAGGCCCGGTAGATATCAGCTATAATCATATGGACTATGGTGTATGTCTCGCCCTCGATTCCTTCCATTAGAGTCTTGGTGACCATAGCCAGTCTAGTGTGAATTCTTTTCCTTTTCGTTGGGAACACTATCATACCCAAGGAAGTTATGGAAAAATCATCATGGAAAATACGGCAGGACTTCCTATGNTGTCCCTCGATTCCTTCCATTAGAGTCTTGGTGACCATAGCCAGTCTAGTGTGAATTCTTTTCCTTTTCGTTGGGAACACTATCATACCCAAGGAAGTTATGGAAAAATCATCATGGAAAATACGGTTGGACTTCCTATGACCGTATCTCTCATACAAGTAGTCAAATGGTATATAAGATTTCTTTAAGCACTCCAAATCGGCGTTCTTTTTCAGACCCATCATTTTTAGAAATCCCTACCAGTGCGATTTTTCGGTACCAATAGCCCAGGGTTGTCCCAAGGTAGCCTAGCAAATCCCCCGATTTATTCTAGGAGCGGGGTCATTTCTATATCCTCGAAGCGAAACATGATCTTTCACGATCCCAGAACATGGTTGCAACTTCTATCAACATGTTATTTGGTTGGATGTCTAGCAGAGAAGGCAAATTTCCCAGGACCTTCTTCACATGTTTTTTGTCACTTGAGGAAAGATCTTCCCACCAATCTAGTAGTAGCGGTGGTATACTATGGACCATGTCGAACCTGGGACCTCGTGCCTCATTTTCTGCAAAACAAATAAGGTTAGACCATTTCCCCTCCGGATTCCACTATTTATATATCCATGATTATCATATTGACATTTAGTTCTCCAAAAATTAATGCACAAAACGTGGTTGCGTCCATTGGGATTATGGAAACCTCGGTGGACTTTTGGATAAGGTTTGTCTTAAAGGGTTATTATGTGGACAACATATTAACCCGGCTAGCTTTGACTATGATGCATGAACAATTATAATCAGTGTAAGGTCGTTATAGGTCTAGACTGGTACCCTCAAGCGGACAACCTCAGGGGGAAAGGTACGGAACCGTCAATTGCACCGCTGATCGACTAGTTTTACCGCAAATAATCCTTTCCAAATTTAAAGGGTGATATATAGGAAGAGCGCAACCACTCATCAAGCGTTGCTATAGGATTGATTAGGCACGAGTGGAATATGATGTTGAGCATGATTTATGCAGCAGTAACTAGCATGTTGTCATGTATTTTCATGTTAGAAAAATAATAAATGCGGTGTTTAATAATTGAAAGACGTTTAAGAAAGGGAAAACAAATAAATAAGTCAGCTTCTACAGTAAAGAAAATCATAAATGCTCAAAACGGGCAATTAAATTCACATAAGGGGAAAGGGAAAGGGTGTGCACGTATTAACAAAAAATACATGCTTAAGACTAATTTACAAAAGCAAGTTTGTTATGGTAAAAGCCTAAAATCCCCAGCAGATTCATCATGCTGTCGCGTCTCCCTTTTTCCCCTTTCGCGGAATCCGTGTTTCAAGATGCTTTGGGACATCGTTTCCTTTTGGGAAAGGGGTATGGAAATTGAAGAGTCTCCACCTAACGGATTTAAGGTGCGTTAGGGCACCTAATGCAAGTAACTCATGAAACCGGTTTACATTACCAGAGATTGGGTAAGGTCTTGAAATTACCTTGAGGGGAAGGTGTTAGGCACCCCTCGAGGTCCAGAATGGTGGGTCTCGGCCAAACTCATTTTTGGTGAATTAGTCATTAAGCAAGTAAAGCAGTTTAAGCACATATATGAATTACAAAAATGGGAATAAATGGGTTCTAGGTTTATTAGCCTATAGGATCACTTCTATGCAATACCCGGTAAACCTTCCTCAATTAGAGGGGTTACACGTGGCATTAACACACATGTCATCATATCCCTTACTACCCAATTACCCTCCCCTTGGTGGTTATAAAAGCGATTCTAATTAAACGTACTCTATGTGTGTATTTTCCGTCCCTTTCTTATGGACTTGGAGGTGTTTAGGATCTCTAATTAAGGAAGTTCTAGACTCTCCTAAAGTGCTTAAAAGTAGAAAATCTAAGCGACAATTAAAAACAAGTAGGACTGTCAGGTAAAGGAACAATTAATGGGGGCTCACATTTACCTCCCCAAATAAGCAGTCAATTGCACGTCTCAAACAACAGTATTTCAGATACTTTAAGAGTCCTAAAGCAGGATATCTAGGTGAGCATGACAAGCAGAATATACGCAGCATTGTGTTAAAGCAAGGCAGTGGAGACCTAATCAGTTTGCCTACTAATTTTAGGACTTGTTGAATCTGAGCAGTTCACAAATAGTTAAGCAAAGCACAGTTTTACAATTTGCAAGATTTCAATTATCCTACAGGCTTGCCTAGGCGTGGATCTGAGATGTTCTATAAACATGATATCTAATTGTTAATCAGAGTCTTAATACTAACAAGCGATTTAAAACAGAAAGTTTGATTCATTATGTCTTATAGGCATGTTGTCTAGGTGCTGAACATTACAGAACTGATTTTATACATTCATCTCTGGAAACACGTTATCTAGGTGTTGGGACTGCTTTTAAACTTACTCTTATAGACATGATGCTACTGATTTTATGCGATATAGGCATGGTATTTATGCGAGTGCAATAAAAATCCTAAAGCATGGTTTGTAATGCACATAAGAGAATGATCATGATTTTTTAGATAGAGTTAATAGCACCCTAGTGACAGGATTTCTAAGCAAGCATGATGTATGCAGAATTTGTTAGAAAAAGCAGAAGTTTTAGAACTAACGATATGATGCCTATGAACGTGTTTTATAATGCACAAATGATCCTAAGAGCATGATTCCTAATGGAAGCAAATAGCCATAGTAATCCTAAGAGCATGATTTCTACCCAATTTCCCCACAAAAATTATATGAAAATCCTTCCCCTTTTACTAATATCTCCAATATCTGTTTTACAAGAATTATTATTATAGATCATAAATGAATTACATAAATAAGTAATGTTATACTATAGGGAGCCTGGATAGGCCCAAAATAAACTTGGAGGACTAGGCCTTCAACCAAATCCAAAGTACCATATCTCATAGTGTTCAAGAGAGTGTCCTGGTGCATCAAATTCCTAAGGGCCTCAGGGACCCCGGGAAATGCTCACACCAAGACCCTTTTTTAAGAGAAGTAGTTTTTGTGCGGTGTGGAAGGGCCAACCCCAATATGCCAGAGTTCGGAGGAATCTCATGGATTCCTAGGCAGTACACACATTGGAGGAGCAGAATCCTAAGTATTCTAAGAGTAGGAGTGGGGGTGCTTGAAAGAGTAGGAATAATTTTAAGAAAATAGATCAGAAGTGAAACCAATTTAGAAGTGAACATAGTTTAGAAGTGAAAATGGTTTAGAAGTGAAAACATATTAGGAGTGAAAACAATTTAGAAATATTCTAGAAAAGGTTCAGCAAACAACAACAAGTAGGAAACATAGTCACAAGGTTTCACACAAAGCTTCATATTGCCCAGACTCAACTCAGTTCATTAGTCAACCTTAGATGAGCATATAGCATGCTGAGAACAAACAACTACAGAAAAAGGGAGCAGGAGTTGGGAACACAAGAATCCTGAATCAGGAGCACATAGAAATAGGGTGTTAGGGAAGCATGCTAGTCAGGAGCATAGAGCAGGCATGGGGTAGATAACAAGTCACTAGGACATACTTATTTAGGGTCTAGACAGGAATCACTCAAGTTTAACAGTCATACATAACTATAGAGGTAAGCATACTGACTCAAAGCAATGGACAGGGAAACTTAGAAGTTTAATGTAAAAGCAGTCATGCTAATCAGTTCATAGAGGGGACAGAATTGATCATACCAATTGAGTTTAATGGAAAAATGAGAGTCTTAGACATCAAAAGTAAACATGCTGGCTTAAAGCAATAGACAGGGAATGTTGAAACTTAAACACAGAAGTAAGTTTGTTGGTTTAGAGCAATAAACATGAAAGATTAAAACTTTAACAGAAGGTAAACATTTTGATTAGGGTGACAAATAATAAAGAATGAAACATAAACATGATGATCAAAGCAATAAACAGGAAAGAATACAGAATTAAGTACATAAGTAATTAGACTAGAGACATGGACTTAACAGAAATAGAACAACAGAGAAAATACATGTTCAGACTTCATAATGATATTAGGAATAGGGATATACCAGTTGAAGGAAAGAAAATAGGAGACAAAAGGTATGCAAGATTAAATAGTCTAGCCTTGGCTTTCAGCCGACTAGACAAGCAATGAGCACAAGTAGTAGAGAGATGAGAGAAAAGTATGTGTGTGAGTGTGCGTGTTTTTTTGAAATATTTTTCGTGTCTTGAAGAATCAGAATGAGAGTGTATATATAGCACTTAGTGAGGTAAACAAATAATTAAAGAGGACATCACAGTTCGTAAAATAAGGATAATCAAATAAAATCAATCAGCCAATTAGGGAATCAATTCCTATTGAGAAATCCGGAAGAGACCCCTTAAACTGGGGAGAGTCAATTAACGGTACCGAACTAGGGCTCAAAGAAGGCAAGAAATCAATCTTATACCATATAGGAGTCAATCAAATTCCCAAACCATACTGATAGTTTAATTAAGGCAAGTATAACTAATCCAGGCCACAAATAAAGAAATAGGTAAGAATCCCGGAAAATACTGATTTTAACAGGAAAAAATTATTCGAAACCTAAATAGAATCAGTCAATATAATTGTTTAACAGAAATAAACACAATAACGGGAAAAAATTGAAAAAATCAGTGTCACAAACAGAAACATCTAGGGTTTAAGCATATGCACGAAGATTAATCAAAGCAGTAAATAAATAATCAGATTCAACATTTGCAAGTTAGAAAAACCTTTTTTGAAGAAACTTAGGACGGAACCCTAATTTCAGAAAAGTAATGGAATCAAAATAACATTAAACAGAAGATTTTTGGGAAAAAATACCAAATAAACTCAGAACATCTCAGATCTACGAGGATATGAACAAACCCAAGTAGTCATTGAACTAAGGGTTTTCAAAAACAACAGAGATGAAAGAAACTCAGTAAAAAGCCATAGATTCGAACTAAAAATAGGAGGAAATCTGTACTCACAAACGAGAATGGCCATAGACAGGCCTGTAGACAAGTTTAAAAAAAAAACCAAGTTGAATCTCTTTGAGGTTCTCTTAGGAATCCATGTAATCAAACTACCAGAAGATGTAGAAGGCCAGTAAGGGCCGGAAAATACACAGAAACTCCATAGACAGGGAGTTTTGCCGGTGACGGTGATTAGGGTTTAGGGAGTGGTTGAGAGAGAACGGAGGGATTAGGGAAAGCAATTATGGCAGAAGGAAGGGGAATGGGGGTTAGGGTTAGTCATTTATGATTAAAAATGGTAAGAAATAACATGGACCGTTGATCTTAGAGATCAACGACCACGATTAGGCAGGGCCTTTGGGTCGGGTAGGTGTGGAATTGGGCCTGAGGGGATGGGATGGTATTTAAGGGGTTTAGGCTGGTGTGAAGGGTTAGGTCCGAAAAGTTAAAGAAATTAAAAGGGCTATTTGTTAAATACCCAATTAATTGATAAAAATAATTAACAGATTATAAAAATGGTTTTCATACATAGAAATGTTTTAAAATAATTACTCAATATCTTAAAAATGCAACAAGCTATTTTCTGGTAAAGTAATGTAATAATGCATGCATGGGCTATAATAGCAAAGTTATTGCAATTGTAACCCAAAAAATGTAAATGTGGCATTTGTAAAATAATTAGGCTTAGTATAAATATAAATAGTAGAATTAAGTAATAAATTTTTTATAAAATCATTAGTAGTGCAATTAATGATTATTTATATAATAAAAATACTGAAATATTAATTAAAAATCCTTGAAAATGCAGAAATTATAAAAAAAAATTAATTAATTAATGCCAATGCATTGTTTTGAAGGCATATATGCATTTTGAAAAAATATTATAGGAAAAAATTGGGTATCAACACTAGAGCTCACATATTTCTACCAACTGTCTCATCCCATCCATCTCCATATCTCTGGGGCAAACGTGCGGACCCACAACACCTTTTGATGTCTTAGCTTCTCCTTTCCAGAACTCTCACAAACTTTTGGATATTTGGAGGAACCGGGTTCCTCATCATCATCCAACTTCCTTTTTACTGACTGACCTTTTTCTACGGACTTTGCAGGCATATGCTCACCAGAAACTTATCCAACTTGTCACTGGAACTCTTCACAAACTTTTCACTGGAGGTAGCATCACCACTCTTAGCAGGACTCTCAAAAATTGTAGAAGCCAACTGTTGGATTGAGAGAGAGAGTGCTTCTGCCTCAAAGATTTTCGAGTCAAGGAACTAGGTTCCTCCTCGACTTCCTCATCCACAACAACGACATGAAAATCCTTGTCTACTACAACTTTTCCATCCTTGACCAACTTTCTCTTCCTTTGACTCCTCTGAATTTTCTTGAGAGCAGACTCTGGAGCCTCCTTTTTCTACAACCGTGTAGTGGGTCGCTTGGGAGGTGGCTCTGGATCTGCCACTGGTTTCCTAACTCTGATAAAACTACTGATCACCATATCATCTAGGTCCTTTTCACTGTCAGATTTCATCTTCGGCACTACCATATTCAGAGGCTCAGCATAGAAGTGAAGGGAAGGAGCATGATCAACACTGACCTAGGGTGATGATTCCTGACCTGGATCCTTAGGAGAGGGATCAGGCCCATCATGTGGAACCCTAGTAGCATCATCATGTGCCAGATGTTCAAATGGCACAAGTGCTCCCTCCTCTATTGTGGGCTGAGGCTCTTCCCCCTGAGGCTCAGACCTACCTGTACCGTCTTCTACAACCACCCCCTCAGAAGCGATGAATAACGTATTCTCTATTGCCTCCATATCTTGAGGTTCCATAGAAATAACAACATAGGAAGCAAAGATACTTGTAGAATCACAACTTGTCACTGTTGTCTCAGCTTTTTTTGGACTGGCCACTGGGGTGTTACTGCAGGGCACTTCCATTGCAAAAGATGACTTTCCCTGATTTTTCTCTTGAACCAAATCTCCCTGATTACCCTGTTCACTTTGCTTTTCCGGCGAAGTTGGAGGAGGACTGACATTCTCAGGCTTGTTCGACTCTTCGCCACTTTGATGAGGACCAGAATCTTAGTGGGTAGAAGGAGGAGTAGAATGTGGAGGTGACTTTGTCTAGGGTTAGGACCAGAGACGGTGGTGGGAGAGGAATCTACTGATAAAGTTTTGAAAAATGTGGACTTAATAGGGCTACCGTCAGGTACACTAGGGGTTATTTGATTTTCATACATGGTGTAATTTTACTGGAGAGGCTTTGAGAGTTGGGAGGAGAGAAGATAAAGAAGAAATTTGAAATTTGGAAGTGAAGGGTTGTGATGCTGATGGATGTATTTATGACAAAGTAAGAGTCCGGTTTTGAAACGGCGGCAATTGCTTGGGGAGTTGGGTCGTTCAGTGGCAGGTAAAGAATTTTGAGTGAAAAGACGCGACATAAAGAGACTGAGAAGTTGATGATATGTCATTGTTTTTGTTCATTTTAAATTGTGTATAAGAGAACAAACAGGTTGCCTCACAGGTCTTGCAAGTGAGCTTAACCCCTTTTACCGGTATGTACTGCATCAGCTGCTTTGTAATCATCATGCGTGTCTACCTGTAACAGTATAGAAGTGAGTTAGGCTTGGACAGAAAACACGTTAGCTAGTTTTACCCGCATGTGACTTTCATAGCCATTTATTGGGAACCAGGTCCTCAGTTGGGTTTTATCAAAGCCAGTGCTAGGCGATTTCTCTCAAAATGTTCTCTGCTCAGGGCTTTGGTGAAGATGTCTGCAATTTGATCTTCAGTGCTGCAAATCTTCATACAAATAAGCCCCTTTTCAACGTTGTCCCTAGGAAGTGATGGTGTACATCAATATGCTTGGTCCTCTTGTGTTGGACTGGATTTTTGGCCATGTTGAGTGCACTTGTATTGTCACACAAGAGAGGTACACAATCAGTATATAACCCAAAGTCTTCCAGTTGCTGTTTGATCCACAGCAGTTGAGCACAGCAAGAAACAAGTGCTACATATTCTGCTTCAGCTGTTGATAGTGCCACTGAATTTTTCTTCCTTGTCCCCTATGAGACAAGACAGGAACCCAGAAAATGTGCCATTCCAAACGTGCTTTTTTTGTCCACCAGATAACCTGCATAATCAACATCAGCATACCCAATAAGATCGAAATTGTCACCTGAAAGATAGTATATAACCAGTTCCCGTGTCCCTTTAAGATATCTCAAGATTCTTTTAGCAGCCTTCAGATGAGATTCCTTTGGATTTGACTGGAACCTTGCACAAAGACCCACGTTGAAAACAATGTCTAGTTTGCTTGCAGTGAGATACAAGAGTGATCCAATGATGCCTCTATACATGGTTTGATTTACAGGAGAACCAAGATCATCCATGTCAAGACGCGTAGCTGTGGCAATGGGAGTGTCGATCACTTTTGATGCTTCCATGTCAAATCTTTTCAGAAGCTCCTTGATGTATTTCTGATGGCTTATCAATGTTCCCTTTGTGGACTACTTTACTTGAAAACCCAAGAAAAAATTCGATTGTCTCATCATGCTCATCTCAAACTCACTTCCCATTAGTTTTTCCAATTCTTCACACAGAGAGTCAGTTGTGGCTCCAAAAATGATGTCATCAACATATACTTGAACAAAGAGCAGGTTCCTTCCTCGTTTTTTCAAAAAAGGGTGTTGTCAATTTTTCCTCTTGTAAAACCATTTTCTAAAAGAAACTTTGACAACCTTTCATACCAAGCTCGAGGAGCTTGCTTTAATCCATACAATGCCTTGTCCAGTTTGAACACATGCCTAGGATGCTCATGACACTCAAATCTAGGTGGCTGCTTGACTTAAACTTCTTCTTGAGGAAGGCATTCAAGAATGCCCTTTTGAAATCCATTTGGAACAGTGTGAATTTCATATGAGATGCAAAGGCAATGAGAATTCTGATAGCCTCCATTCAAGAAACTAGAGCAAATGTCTCATCATAATCAATTCCTTTTTTCTGATTGTAGCCTTGAACTACAAGCCTTGCATTGTTTCTTATTGTATTGCCAAACTCATCAAGTTTGTTCCTGAATACCCACCTGGCCCCTATGATGGTACGATCTGCAAGTCTAGGAACCAGGTGCCATACTTTGTTTTTCTCAAATTGATGCAGCTCCACCTGCATAGCTGTAATCCAGTCTGCATCTTTCAGAGCTCCCTTGATATTTTTAGGTTCTATTTGGGAGAGAAAGGCCGAGAAGGCAAGTGAATTTTTGGATTTTGATCTGGTTTGAACTCCTGAATCAAGAGGACTGATTATGTTGTCAAGAGGATATGGAATTTTGTGCTTCCAATTTGGCACTTGAATCTCATTGGTAGAGGAACTAGGTATGCCTGACTGAGTTTCTTGGATGCTTCTTTTGTCAGCAAGTGGAGTACCTTGAACTGCATCAACAACTCTATTTTCAGCTTCAGTTGTTGTGATTGTGGAACCAGGTTCTTCCCTAATGGATGGAGAAGTAGTTGTATCATCTTCACTGGATTCCTTGACATGGCTCATCATGTCAGCCTTCCCATTAGCCATGTCAATAACTTCGCCTAGAACCAATAAGGGTTCTCCATCTTGATCATCATTCTTGCCCTTTTCACAAGAGAGGTGAGACTCATCAAAGATCACATGTACACTCTTCTCAACGCACTGGGTCCTTTTGTTGTATACCTTTTAGGCTTTACTTTGAGACGAGTACCCCAGGACGATTCCTTCATCACTTTTGGCATCAAATTTTCCAAGCTGATCCTTGCCATTGTTGAGAACATAACATTTGCAGCCAAATGTCCTCAAATGAGTCAGCTTAGGCTTCCTTCCATTCAACAACTCATAAGGTGTTTAGTTTAGAAGGAACCTGATCATGCACCTATTCACCAAGTAGCAAGAAGTATTGATAGCTTCTGCCTAGAATTGTTTTGCAATCCCACTATCAATTAACATTGGTCGTGCAATATCTTTAAGAGTTCTATTCTTCCTTTCCACAAATCCATTTTTTTGTGGTGTTCTTCGAGCAGAAAAGTTGTGAGTGATTCCATTTTCCATACAAAATTCATCAAATCTGACATTATCAAACTCTGTCCCATGATCTGATCTGATGCAAGCCACCTTTGTTCCCACCTTCACTTGAATCTTCCTCACAAAGGACATAAAAACTTGAAAGGTTTCATCCTTGGTTCTGAGAAACAGAGTCCAAGTGAACCTGGAGTAATCATCCACTATCAGAAAGATGTATTTTTTTCCTCCTCTGCTTGGCACCATCATTGGTCCACATAGATCCATATGAAGAAGATCAAGTGGCTTTGAGGTGCTGACTTCCTTTTTGGCCTTGAATGAGGCATCTCACACTTAGTGTTCCTTGAAGCTCGACTTGGGTAGACCACGAACCAGGTCCTTCTAGTCCAGTTTGTTTAGTAGAGAAAAGATTGCATATCCTAGCCCTCTGTGCCACAGTTCTGCATTGTCATCAACAACTCTCAAAGAAACTTAGATCACCACTTTGCAGAGATTCAAAATCAGCAACATAGATATTTTTGTATCTTTTGGCCACAAGTACCACTTCACCAGTCATAAGGTTTGTGACTGTGCATATCTTAGACAATAATTCCACTTTATTTCCCTTGTCACATATTTGGGAGACACTCAGGAGACTGTACTTCAGGCCATTTACATAGTACCCGTTCTCAATTGAGTAAGTGAGTGATTTCCCAATCCTTCCAAATCCTAGAATGTATCCGTTTTTGTCATTTCCAAAGGATACACTCCCTCCTTGCATAGCTTTCAATGAAAGAAAATCAATTGTATTTCTAGTCATGTGCTTTGATCAGCCACTGTCCATGTACCACTGTTGGCTGCTCCCTTTCACTATTCCCTGCACAAGAAAATCAATGGTTAGATTTAGGAACCCAAACAAGTTTGGGTCCCTTGTAGTGAGGAAAGGGATGAATGAGTGCTCTTTTAGTCCAAGTAGGCAATATGCGTTTTCTATGTGAAGAACCAGGTCCTCTAGTAGTAGTTAATTTCTGAGCAAAGACTTTATTTTTCTGATGAGACGAAACTCTAGCCTTATAGTTTTCCTTGTGGTGCCCATTGTTACCACAGTGGGTATACGGCTAATTGTCGGGAACAGTAACATACTTGCTATGAGGGTTGTAGGGAGCCTTCTCCCTTTGGAACCCAATTCCCTGCCTATTCCCCCCATTGTTAACATACATGGCAGTAATAGCATCAGAGGACCATGTCTACTTAAGAGATTTTTCAAGATCACTCTTCACTCTTCCTAGTTCTTCCTGAAGTTGTTTTTTTTATCTCAACCTCAGCACACAAACTGGCCTTCACTAGATTTAGCTCATTTTCAAGCTTAATATGAGCCTCACTCGCAACCTCCTTTCCCTTTTCATATTTTCCAGGCCTACTCTCCATTTTAAGTTCCTCAATAATCTCCTTCAAGTCCACTACCACCACTACTAGGTAGTCTCTCTCTTGCTCAATGTTAGCAACTCTCTCGGTCAAGGCTTCTTTTTCTTTACATACACACTCAATGATTTCCTTTAAATCTACCACAACAACCATTAAAACATCTCTTTCTTGTTCTATACTAGCAATTTTCTCATCTAAGGCATCCTTTTCATTTTTCAAGTTCTCTATTATTTCTTTCAGATCAACTGCAATGACTACTAGGTCATCTCTGGTTTGCTCAGCTTCTCCTAGTTCCATAGTTAAATCATCTTTATCATTTATAAGACTATGGTAAGCATCAATTAATACATTTTCTAGGGACATGAGCCTTTTAGGAGAGTAAGATTTCAGATTTCTCTGAACATCCAGAAAATTTACCTCATCATCGTCCTCATCTTCATCGTCATCAGATTGAGCCATCAAAGAAAAAATTGAGTCATACTCAGTTTCTTCACTTTCCACTGCCATCATTGAACTATCACCATGATCATTTTCTTCTTCAAACTCGCTGGAGGAGTCTCCCCATGCAGCAAGAGCTTGCTTCACAACATTGTCAGCAACATTCTTTCTCTTAAAGCGTTTATCAGGAACCAGGTTCCTCTTGGAAGCTTTGTCTGGGTTGTAATTGTATTGATCTTGCTATAAGAGAGGACATTCATTGATAAAAACTCCTGGCTTGCCACATTTATGACAAAGGTCATAATTTTTTTGGCTTGCTAGAACTGCCCCTTTTTGGAATACCTCCATTCTTGCGAATCATTTTCTGAAATCTCCTTGTCAGGTACGCCATATCACTGTCTTCACCACTTGAGTCATTGCTATCTATCTTAAGAACCAGGTTCTTTTCTCTTTTGGGCTCTATTCTTTCACTGTCCTTCTTCTTCTTCATTTCATAAGTCTTCAAGTTTTCAACAAGCTCATCTATGGTCAGTGTCTGCAAATCCTTCGCCTTAGTGATGGGGTTTACTTTACTTTCCCAAGAGCTGGGCAGCACGCTAGGGATTTTTCTTACGAACTTGTTTCTAGGAATGATTTCAGTGTCTGCAAATCCTATCCTCTCAAACCGACTCAATATCACAATGCATTTGTGGCTTGAACACTTAACATCATAGGGAAATCTAATAACGGCACCTATCCTTCGCGAAATCATGTTCACTCATAACAAGAACAAAAGAGTAAGTTGAAACCACACATTCGAATCAAATGCTCAAATATATTTTAAGGACTCATATACATCAAATAAATTCCTCACTCTCACAAAGAAGTCACATGTATGCACAAATTACTATAGGATTTCCCATTATGTAAACATCCACTAATGTAGGCTTGCTCAATCTAAAATTAGTTAGGATTTTTTCATGGTTGTAATGTGGGATAAGGGGCGGGTAAGATAAATTTAGGAATAGCGACTAACCCTTCTAAGCACTTTAACACATCACAAAATTAACTTTAAGCGTATTTTTCTTCAACACAACTTCAATTTCACAAACAATATCACCCCCAAAGACATTTTCTCTTTTTTTTAAGCACTACTTTAATTCATACCCACTAGCAAGGATAAGATATTGTTATTTTATTTTGCTACATATTTTTTTCTTTCAACAATACATTTTTTTTCTTTTCTACCATTGTTGCTAGTGGTGTATTCCTTACAATACAAGTGCACATTTTTTTCTTTCATTGGTTCCACTCAAAGGCCACTCAATCTCCCTCCTTACTTCTACTAGTGCTAATTTTACAATTAAAGGGATTTAAGAGGTAAAACGATCAAAATAATAATAATTAAGAACAAAGGGGTATAAGCTTGTAAGGTGGTTTCCAAATAAAGCTTATAGGATCAAAAGGGTTGACTAGGGATAATTGTTGTTTGTGGTAAGTATTAAGCTCAATTTTGTTTTTTAGAGAAAGCCTAAAATCATTTTCCAAACCGAGAAATACCTAAAATTTAGCTTCAACTCACATGCTGGGCAAGTTCTATACTTTAATGCAATGACACGAACTATACAATTTCTCACCACACATGGCACATGACTAACTAAGGATGGTTTCATTCTGATTCTCAAATAATTGCAAGTATTCACGGAGCCACAAAATATTAAGCATTAAACACAAAGTGACACAATCCAAGAAAGCGAGATATAGGTGTTAATAAATATTTTATCTACTCAACAAGGCATCATAAGCATTTTCAAACCATAGGGAAGGTACTACACATGCTAGACCCTAAATATGCTACTATAAAACTAGAACAAGGTGCCTAGCAAATCTCATTATTCCCCTCCCTTTATTCCCTAAATCCTACTCTACTCTAATGGTTAAAAAATTACTACACGGTTCAACTACATCCTGTAAAAAAGAACCGAGGCACAAAGAAAACCACGAGGGATTATTACTATCTAAAAGAATAAAAAGACATATTTTTGGATTTTTCTGTTTTTCAATTTTTTCGTGTGTTTTTAGTTAGATTTTAGACCTTCAAGAAAACTTTCTAGGAGATCCATCGTCAGGGTAAGTCCAATCTTTTTCTATGTTTGTAAAAAAATTATTCAATTTAACTAACACAACTAAAATAACATAGAAAGTCACCCAGATAATCTCCTCATCCCACACATAAGATTGTGCATTTTCCCCAGTGCACACCATAACTAATAAGAGGGTAAAATAAACTTTCTGATAGGCCAAAGACCGAAGCACTAGACGCTCATGGGGTACTCAGACTTCTCCCAGACATTTTCGTTGTGAGGGCACCCCACACTTAGTTCTAACCATTTATCTTGTTGTTTCATCCTTCTAATAGCTTTGCTTCCCATGCTCCTAGAAAATAAGAAATCGACACTACCAAAATAATACAATATAAACATTAAAAATAAAAAAAGCAGTAAAATCGGGTTGCCTCCCAACAAGCGCCTGATTTAACGTCGAGGCATGACGTGAATCACTTTCTGCCTCCACCTCGAGGTTGTGAATTGAATCCCAAGTTTTGATTCATGCTTATGATTATGATCTTGGGGCGGTACAAATTCTTACGAACCAAAAATTAAATATATTCTCATGCACTTTTTGGCTCTCAACCGAGTGTCACCTTGCCTAGACGGCCTTGAAAATTTCAAAATATAAGGCTCATTTACCTATTTCCTTGATTCCTTTTTATGCTCACACAGACCAATTCTCATTTCAACATCTGAACATAATGTAGAGAAGTGTTTGGAATGAGATCCAACGTGATAAAATACTTGAACTTCAAGATTTTCGATATTCTCAACACCAATCACACTAGATTCAATTAACTATATATCCTTAATATCTTTAACTGACTATAGCATTACTTCTTAGACATCAGCATCCTCAAATTCTAGTTGGATTGTTTGTTGGTGTTCTACTTTGACCTCCTCCATTAGCACCTCAATTTCTGTATCTAATGCATGCTCTTTTTAGCTACTATCCACAATATTAGCTTGTTGAGAATTGAATGCTTCAACCAATTGACTCATTCGTGCCTCCAAGTTGTGGATAGTTTCCTCTTGCCTTTCTATCTGCAGCTATCTTTTATTATTTTTCTCCACAAGGCACTATAATATATCCTTGATCTCTTTCAGGTTAGCTTCCCGGGCTTCTTTGTTCCTATTAACCTCACAAGAAAAAGTAGAAATATCATAATTAGGGTTTGGGGAGGATAATAAATACAAGCACAACCATAAAAGTGACTATATTGACCACCATAAACATCACACATTCCACACATGAGATTGAGTTGGTGCACATAACTCGCTCTTGAAAATAATTTGACAATTTTGTCACATTTGGTTCCCTCCAAAATAAGCCCAATGAAGATGAACAATAGAATTACCAACATCGAAACTATCATAATTCCAAGATGCCATGTTTCTCAATTCAACAAGTAAAACTAAAATAAAAAAATTCAAATGCTAGAAAACAAAATAAAAGTTCAAACTTGAAAACTAGAAATATGTACAGATACAACTGCACCGTTAGTTTCCTATCAACGATGCCAAAATTTGACCACGCCCACCTGTAGTCCTAAAAATAATAAGTGGTCGCTCTAAATATAATCCAGTCTAAAGTCCGGAGTCGAATCCAATAGAGAACTAAGACTTAGCTACAATTATTTAATATTGCTAAGAAATACAAGTTCAAATAATTTTGTAGTTATAAAGATTGTAATTTTTATTTTTAACTAATTAACTAATAAATACTAAATATAGTAAAATTATTAACTAACAAGACTAAGGGTTGGAGACAGGATTAAGGAGGTCTAGAGTTATGATTTCCCAATTGTCGGAATCATTCGCGATACGCCTTCTATAACTTCGCCTAAGTATTCTCTACCAATCGCGTGTACTTCGGGTGTCATAATTCTCTTCCGAGCAACTACCATAATTTACTAGACATATTCCCTTGAACTACGCTAGCTGTCACTAATTTACCGCTCACTAATATCACACCAAGGTTTCGTTATTCCTAATCCCACCTTTAAACCCTCCGTATTGATTCCTCACACACGTTAGGAGTGATGTTGTTCAATAACTACCTAAATATGTACCTTTTTCAAGAAATGCATACTAAATAGGCACACTCAATTGATGAACATTCATTCAAAAACAATAAACACTTAATTGAACAAGTAGAGAAATCCAACGGCTCAAATATATAAAAAAGTAATAAGAATCAATCCTACAAAAGGTTTCATCAAAACCCTAGATAACAAATTAGCTATTCGTAATAGTATTCAAAACTACAATAGTAGAATTCATAACCAATAATGAAAATAGGAAGAAGGAAGTGAAAAACTCATAGAAGAATTCTCCGCCTTGCTCCTAGTGTGTTTTTGCCTCCTTAGGTTGAATCCCCTCTCAAAAATGTTCCCCCTTCTTAGACATGTTTAGGGCGTATTTATAGGCTAAGGTTGAATTCCTTGAGTCCAAATTTGGTTCGTAGTATTTTAATTCGAAAACTTTTGACCATCGGGCTACACACCTCGCGAGTCCAGGCTTATAGCACGGCCAAGCTGGCTACAGAGCTGGCTACGGCTGGCCTGTAACTAGGCTTGAGTAGTTCATGCTTTTGTTCTCTTTTCTGGTATTTTTGTCCTCTTTTTGTGCAACTTCACTCGTGCTCCTATACATAAAACAACATAATTTAGCTCAAATGTCGCACAATTAATCACTAAACTAACAACATATAAGGCGAGTAATGTGTTAAAAGTATAGCACTTTGACATTGATTATTTATCTGAATTGAGTATTTTTTCCTTTCTGTTCAAGTTTTAATATTTATTATTTTACTTGCTTCATCTTAGGTACTTGTGGAGTGAATGTTAGAGAAAAAGGAGAATAAAGATACTCTTCAACCCTTCGATAACAAACCAGGAAGAATATTCAACAAGAATTTGAAAGCAACAAATCTAGATAAGGAAGGTGAAAAGGCAGGGAAAGCAACTTTAGAGGAAGACAAAGATACCAAAACAACTGAACAGCCAAGGGCAATCCCTGGGGTGAGGCACACAAAAAATGCCCCGAGGTGATGGTGAGGAGCGAAAGTATCAAGAGGCATACACCAGCAACTCGGGGTATATGTCCCAGCAATGAGGCGCATTTTTGTAGTGAGGCATAAGCCCAAGAAACTTTTTCAAATTAAAGACAAATTTGCCGAATAATTCCTTAATATAATATCTAAATTCTCAAAAGTCCGCTTGTAATTACTCAAAGTTTTAAAAAGGGACCGAAACAAGAAATTCAAAAGTCGAGACCTTTTTTATGCTAGAGGCCCTAATTTATGGCCTTTCCCAATTATTTATCTTGTCCGCTAGTCTGCTACTATCTCCCAACAACAACAAACAATTAATTATTTTTGCAAATACAAAGAAAAATTCATTCTCCTCCATAACAACAAGTTCAAAGTTTAAATTGCAGGTTAGTCATTCTTTTTGTTCCTCAATGTAGAAAACTATATTCTTTTCAACTCAAGTTACTTGTTCTTGTAAGTAGTATGTAGAAAACTTTATTCTTTTCAACTCAAGTTACTTGTGCTTGTAAGTAGTGTATCATGGATTGTTTTGACTAGTTTTTATGGGGATGTAGCACATCTATATATAATTCTCTTATTTATAGTTTTTTTTAATTTTTATGCAATTTTACCTATTTAAAAATATTTACTATATTTATATTATTTAATGAAATATTAAAAATTAAATACCCATGGGGATTATGCCACGTGCCTTAGGGATTACGCCTCACTGAGACATGTAAAACGCCTCGCCTTATGTCCACGCCTTTTAAAATACTGATAAAGATATTATAGATATCCCACAACTGATAACAATAGAAGAGAATGCAGATCAGGCATTTATTGAGGTTGCAATTCCAACCTTATAAACATGATGCATGCTATCGTCAAGTCTGTCATCACATGAATTTTGAGCTAAAATAATATGGTGTTGCTGGTGCAGAAGGCCAGTATGTGGGTCTAGCAAATGAAGATCTACAGAGGCATATTCCGAACTTCTTGAGATAACAATCGCCTACAATTTCTCAAGTGTCTTATCAGACTATATCAGGTTGACTTAGTTTTCTTTTTCACTATTGGGGGAAGCCAAGGTGTGGCTACAAAAGAACCCGACAAATTTAATCATGAAGAAATGAATGTCGGGCTCTTTCTTTCACTTCTAACCCTAAGAAGTTTCAACATGCTGAAACTTCCCATTTTATCGAGCCCCAAGCTTGTGGTCCTCCTTTGAGTGTGGGTTCAATTGAATGAATCTGTCAAGTCAAGGAAAACATACTTAGGAATTGGGACGACTTAGCTAGAAATATTTTTGATAAAGTTTTTCCTATCTCAAAAACGAAATCGCTAAGGAGAAAGATTCTCGGAGTTCGGAAAAGAAAAGGGTGAGCCCCTCAATCAAGTATGAGAAACGTACAAGAAGTTGCTTCAGGATTGTGCCTATCACTATCAAATAAATGAGGTATTGGAGCACACTTTTATAGATGGGTTAGATGAAGCTTTGCATATTTATCTAGATTCAGCTTATGGAGGTATGTGTATTATAAAGACATATGGTGAGATCCAGACTCCGTTGAATAATTTCATCGCTAATGATTATAATTGGCAAGGACATATAGAACTAAGCAAAACAATCTAGCAGAAGTCAACAGGTATGATTGATGTTGATGCCCTCATAACTATGAGAGTTGACTTTGCAAAGACTTCTAATCAGGTTGGTAAGTTTACTATGGAACAGTCACTACTGATGCAGCATGTGCAATAGATGTTTACTTGTTGCGATGTATATAGATGGTCACACTAGCGACCAATTCCCTTTGCTTCTTGAATCTATATACTACGTGGGACAACAAAACAAAGGTCCAATGAATCAGAAAGATAATACGGTACTACATATAACCCAAGTTAGAGAATATCTCTAACTTCTCATAGGGTGGAAATCAAAATAACAATAGACGCAAAAATGGAACGGAAATTGAAGGCTAGAGTGAGAGGGCAGCAAGAGCAGGTGGTAATTCCAAACACCAATCTAGGTAAGAAAGGGGTTCTGCAATTGAGAGACTCAAAGAAATATCATAATGTCAATACTATTCAGCGGATTGTCCCGTTAGGGTTGAGTCAGAAGTCAAAATCCATACT
The DNA here is from genome assembly GCA_005239525.1 of Nicotiana knightiana. Lineage (NCBI taxonomy): Eukaryota > Viridiplantae > Streptophyta > Magnoliopsida > Solanales > Solanaceae > Nicotiana > Nicotiana knightiana. Next base: position 53,101 of record ML374641.1, on the reverse strand, counting down.
GATCTCTCCTACACTGTGCAGCCGGTGGCCGGGAAACATTCTAGGACGTCATGGGTTTACATGAAAGACGGTAAGATTGGTCAGTCTCAAGTTGCAACTTCTAGAAAAAACTCATGCAGTAAAGTGATAGGATCATTTCATGCAGAAGGGGGCTTAGACTTAAACTCTAAGGGAACTGATAGAGAAAATGTCAAAATCATAATAGAAGACATTAAAGAGGACATGGAGTTTGGAATTCAGATGTAATATGCTATGTGTTGGGCTCAAATCCACCACATACTGTCATTGAACGATACTTCGAAAGAATTTAGGGTTCTTTAGGTATTGACAAAGTTGCGTAAGTAAATAATGGGTTATTTCTAGTCTGATTCCATAGTGAACAAACAAAACTCAATATGGTGGAAGATGAAGTCCAGCTGTTTGAGAAAAGACTTGTGATAACTGAGCCGCAGAAGTCAAAAATTGGCGAGAAAGGATACAATAGATAAAATCCAACGTGAATCAGGATAATGGGATGTATAGTAAGTATTAGGGTAAGAATGCTCAGATGCAAATGGCTGAATTGGTAGGAGACCCTCTCAGGGTTGATAAAGCCATGACAAACAAAGAGAGACTCACATTTGCAGGGGTGATGGTTGAAAGCGGAACTAACCATATGATGTTTGAAAGAGAAACTAGGAGAACTACAGAGACATAAGCTCAATATGAATGAAAGCCTGTGTGATGCACAAAATGTATGAATTTTAGGCATGAAATAGGTGAATATAAGAAGTATTTAAAGGACGAGGCAGCAAACAAGGGGAAACATGTAGTAGAAACACAACAAGGGGAATGCTAATGCAATTGGTGTAAAGAAGAATAAGGATATGCAACAAATGGTATCGAAACCAATCAAGAATACAAGGACAATAGAGAGAAAAGTAGGCCCTAGTAAAATTGTAACAAAAGAAGGGAATATAATTAGGACTGGAAATTCTTTTGTTGTGTTGTAAAATCCAACACATATAGAGTATTGGTCACTGAGGATGCAGGAAGCCAGATCCTCTAACCCTGGAGGGGAGATAACTGTAGCTGGACTTGGACATGGAGAGGGTCCCCCCAATGGATAGTATAGGATTCTGGAATGTCAGGGACATAAGCAATCCAGATAAATAGAAGGGGTCAATCTATTTGTCCATAATAATAAAACTGACTTGTTTGGGCTCCTAGAAACTAAGACTAAGAGAGATAAATCCCAGAGAGCCTCTCTTAATCTGTGTAATAGATGGTGTCTTATCATTAATTTGTCTCACCACCCAGGTGGGAGATGTTGAGCTCAAAACACAACACAAAATTATGCTCGCTAGTCAAAAATAGTATAGTATAATATCGTATCCACTGGGATTGGAGGAAAATAATATTTTCGTTGTTTCTAGCTTGATTTCTATCCAATATAATCAAAAGTTAATAATTATTTGATTAAAACTAAAATTAACTTAGAACATAGAGCTAATTGACTAATGATAACCGCAACAAAGGTAAGCAAGGAAGATATCAATGGGAGAAAATAGGGGTTGATTGGATAGGTGCACGATAATTGTTTGAGATTTAAATCTAGTTAATTCACTTTTAATGTTAAAGTGAGTCTCTCTAATTCACTCAATTATTAGTTCAAACGTTTAGTATATACTCCTCTCTCGATTAAGTCCCAACCTCACAATATGAACCAATTTAAGCTCGGTGAAGATATGCAAGAATTCGTAGTGGATTGGTCTTTAGGAGAACCTCTTTTGATTATCCTTCTAACTCGGTTTAATCAATAATTCAACTAGCCTCTTTCGATTACTAAGAAGAATTAATGAATTCAACAAACAAGATAATGCAAAATCATCACAAGTTATGCCTCTCTCGATTACATGAACATGTGAATATAGATGCAACAATTAAAACACCAAAAATGGTTCAATACATAAAAACTAGAGTTAATATCCACAAAAAATCATCAAAACACCAAATCCGTCAATCCCTAAAGAGAACAACTCCATAGATATGGAGTAATTTGTCACAAATATAAAGAAAAACATAAAATGATCCAAACTCTTGTCATGAGTGAGGATTGAATGATGAATTCCTCGTGCTTTCGCTTATCCTACTCCTCCTTAGCGTCCTTAGGTCTTAGATTTTTCAAAAGTCCCAAAAATAATATTTTTCCATGTATTTATACCAAGTAGGGTCGGGCCTAGACGGAAATCCTTCTCCTGCGTGAAATAGGAAAATACTCTGTAAAAATTACACAGGTGTGCTGCATGGGGCGACGTGATATGTGGGGCATTAGTGGGGATTTCCAGAGAGTTGAAATTTGTAAGGCAGCAGTATTTGTACAGGCACGGTGCGCCAGACGCCGCCCCATGCACCGCGGTTGTACAGTTTTCTCAGAGTCTGACTTTTTGCTTTAATTTTGATATCCAGACTTGGTCCTCGACCCCCGAACGCAATCCCGAATTAATCTCTTGGGTTTTTACTCAGACTTCAAAGCTCCCAATCACTCGAATTAACTCCATATAATTTACATAGCTCAGAATTCTCCTACAAGGCATAAAATATACAATTAGTACAAAATACTAGTGATTAAAGCGCAAACTCAATTAAAGTGCAGTAAATTAGAGTGTAATAAGCGACTAAAATACGAGATTATAGCCTACCATCAACACCCCACACTTAAACCATTTCTCGTCCTTGAGCAATCAAACCACACTTTATATAGACACGACCTTTTTAAACAACTATCATAACTTATCACACCAAGAATAATTAAAATAGACTAAGCACAATAATGTAACATCCTCGGCTCAAGATTTGACTCAAAAGCTCTAGGCATTATTCATAACTTTCTCACTTACTCCAACTTAGAGGTCAAGCATTACCTTTACTTCATGAATCCAGTGCCCTCACACAAAAATACAGAGTAGTTCCTCATACAATATAATTTAAGAACAACTAGGAACTCAAGATAAAAATAATTCACCACCCTCAGAAATAATATTCACATGCCACAAAAGATGAACCATAGGCTTGCCCGTAGTGTACTGCTCAACTAATTGAGGTCATTCAGTCTAGGATCAAGTAGGAATTTAATTCGGTTGTAATGTAGGCTGCGGGATGGGTAGGATACATTTAGATATAAGAGTGACTACACCTCCCTAAGCACTTTAATACATACATTTCAATTTTTTTAAAACCCCACACTTATGTCAAAACCATAACTCCGCCTTCACATCAATATACATTAACTCCCAAATTCTTTAAGCACAATTACATTAAGAGTCACCACTATCACAAAATATTTTTCACAATAATACACTATTATATTTTTTTTCTTTTTCTTTTCTCTTTTTTTTCTTCAAGTGACTCTTATTTGTTTAAAATAGTACACCTTTCTCCTTATTTCAATAGTTCCACTCAAAAGCCAAACCAACCACCCCACACTTCAACTTTTAGAAAGTTGATATCAAATTCAAGTGCTCACGTGAGGTAAAATGGTTCAAATAGATGATCAATTCAAATAATTGGGTAAAGCTTGTAATATGGTTGCCAAAGAAATAAGGTTACAGGCTCAAAAAGGTTAACTAAGATACATAACAATTAGGTGGGTAAAAGCATATAACTGGCTCAACAAGAAATGCCTATATCACTTCCAAGACTAAATACAATTACTATTTCGCTTTGCAAACACACGGGGCAAGTTTTTAGACATCAAATGTGTAACGACCCGGCCGATCATTTTGAGAGTTAGAGCCCCGATCGCCTAATAACTACTTCCCCATGTTTGTTTCTTCTATTGGGACTTGCCGGAGTGATTAGCTATGAAATTCGGAGAGCTTTGGGACACTTAGTCCCTAATTATGAGTTTAAGCCTTAAAAATCGGACCGTAGTCGGAGCTGTGTGAAGACGGGTTTGGAATGAAATTTTGTCGACTCTGTTAGCTCCGTTGAGTAGTTTTGGGGTTAGGAGCACGTCTGGAATGTGTTTCCGAGGTCTGTAGTAGATTTAGGCTTGAATTGGCGACTGTTATATTTTCAGTGATTTCGGCCGATAGGTGAAATTTTGATATCGGACTTGGAATGAGATTCCAGAAGTGGCTGTAGGTTTTTGGTGTCATTTATGACATGTGTGTCAAATTTGAGGTCATTCGGACTAGTTTTGACGTGTTTCGACATCGTTTGTGGATTTCGGAAATTTGCTAAGTTCTTAGGCTTGAATTTATGTTTAATCCTTGTTTTTGGTGTTATGTTATGTGATTTGAAGGCTCTACTAAGTTTGAATGAGGTTATGGGACTAGTTGGTGGTTTTGGTTGTGGTCTCGGGGGCCTCGGGTGTGTTTCGGATGCTCGACGGGAAAATTTTTGGACATAGGCTATTACTGGTGTTGCTGAACCTGGCATTTTTGCACCTGCGGATGTGGGACCATAGGTGCGGTTTCGCAGAAGCGAGGGGAGGAGTCGCAGGTACGTTTTTAGTCTTAGGGGTCAGTGGTCGCAGGTGCGCCCCATGGACCACGGAGCCGCATCTGCGAAGAAAGTGTCGCAAATACGGAGCTTGAAGAGATTAGTCTTTTCTGCAGATGCGGATCCTAGGACATAGAAGCGGGACTGCAGGTGCAGTCCTGGAAGCGCAGGTGTGAGCATCACTGGGCAGAAATAAGAAAAATCGAGGGTTTGATTTCATAAATTCTAAAATCGATTTGGGGCTCGGGAATAGGCGATTTTGGGTGGATTTTGAAGAGGAGATCTGTAGGTAAGGATTCCTAATCCTATTTCCTTTGTATTTCATTAATCTATAGTAAGTTCTTCAATCTAATTAAGGAAAATTGTGGGAAAGTGTTTGGAAATGGGAGAAAGGTCCCCCAATTGAGAATCCGAGTTTTGAGTGAGATTTTGACGTCGGATTTTGATGAGTTTTGGTTGAGTGTACTCGTGAGTGAATGGGTGTTCGGAATTTGTGACTTTCACCCGATTCTGAGTCGTGGACCCAGGAGACTTTTTGGGAAATTTCCTTAATTTCGCGCTTTAGCTTCAAATTTATTTGATAAATTAGTTGCTTGTAGTGATATTCATATTATGTAACTTATTTGAATAAATTCGGACCATTCGAAGTTTGGCACTCGTGGCAAGAACGTGATCCCGAGTTGATTTGAGCAGTCGAGGTAAGTGGCTTGCCTAACCTGATACTAAATGTTGTGTGGGTGCCGTGTACGTGAGGTGACGAGTACGTACGCGGGCCGTTATTGCAAAAAAAATCTCATTTTTTTCCTTACTAAAACATAAATTGTTTGCCTTCTATGAGCTTGTTCTCATATGATATATTGTTTAGCTTAGATTAGGAAAGCATACTTACGTGCTTAATTGCTTACTTGATCTTCTGTGTGCCATACTTAGTTAAGCACTTATTATCCTTATCTGTGATTAGTATAAACTGTGTAAATTCGATGTTATGCTTGTCATTCATCCTGCATAGCATATTTAAATTGGGACTACTGACGTATTCCGGGAGATCCCTCTGTACTACATATTTGTTTTGGGACTACGGACGTGTTCCGGGAGATCCTCTTGTACTACATATTTACTTTGGGACTATGGACGTATTTCGGGAGATCCCCATGTACTGCATATTTATTTTGGGGCTACAGATGTATTCTGGGAGATCCCCCTGTACTACATATTTATTTTGGGACTACGGACGTATTCCGGGAGATCCCCCTGTACTGCATAATCATTTGGAACTACGGGATGGTATCCCGGGAGATTCCACTTTGTGATACGTTGTGTTGAGCCGAGGACTCTCTTTACTGTAAAAATTTATATTGTTTTTCTTAAACTGCTTACTGTAGACATTACCTATATTTTGTGTTGTTAAATTGATTTATTTAGAAATCCAGTAGAGCCTTAACCCGACCTCTTCACTACTTGACCGGGGTTACGCTTGACACTTACTGGGTACCAAATGTGGTGTACTCATTCCCTTTCCTGCACATATTTTCATGTGCAGATCCAGGTACGAGCTATCAGCCTCGTGGTTAGTCGTTGCTGCTAATTCTAGGAGACTGCAAGGTATTTCTGCCGCGTCCGCAAAATCCTCCGAGTTCCCTTCCATTCTATCTTATAGAGATTTTTGCTTATGTACTTTTCAGTTTTTGTTAGAGCTACAATAGTGTTAGCAGCTTGTGACTGTCTGTGACATTCCGGGTCTTGGAAAGTTATATTTTTTATGAGCCTAGCGGCCAGTATGTTATTTATATCATTGCCCTTATCCCCTTTATTTCTTGTGTTTTATTTCGATCTTTCCCTTTATAGTAGGCTTACCTAGTCGTAGAGACTAGGTGCCATCACGACACCTTCGGAGGGTAAATCGGGTCTGACAAAATACGACGCGCAGATTAATAACAAACCTCACACACACATGGCACATAACTCACGCAAGATTGGACTATCAAGACACTCTAGTCAAATCAGTTAAGCAAAGTTAAGATCATACAGTTTAAGAGAATATACAAGAGTCAAAAACTGATCCTAAGCGTAACAACTAAAGTACTCACTATTCTCAAGGCATAATACAGTTAAGAGATATTGCATCCAATTCAATTCATATAACAAGTTTCCTACTATTCTACAAAACAAAAACTAACTACACCCGGTTCAAACAAAATCCTTGGAAGCAAACTGCGGCACAAAGAAAAACTAAGAGGGAATTAATACACTACATAACAAAATAAAATCTTTTTGTCTTTTTCTTTCAACTTTAATCCCTCAAGAAACCCGCCGAATGATATCTATCATCGGGAAAAATCGGAAATTTTTTCAAATTTTTATGGTTTTTCCAATTTTTTCTATCTCTAACTACTAAAACAACAGAAAAAAAACTAACAGCACAATTTATGTTGTGGGATATCCCCATGACACACAATTAAAAAGAATAAGGTAAAGGAAACTTCCCTGAACTTTCAGTCAGGGTCTGAGTTGAAGTCGGGCTCCATTCCACGCGTCCGAACCAATGCACACATCCATGCAGACGAATTTTTCTCAGCCTTTTTGTACACCCAACACTTATCTTTTCCACTCGTTGTAGCCCTTTCTTTCAAACTATTCACCTTCTACTCAACAGTTGAGTTGGATTCTCCTTTTGTTCCCCCTTTTCTACATTCATATCAAAAGTCACCCGTCCCCTCACCCACTGTAAGCATGATTTTCCTCTCGTGTATGTCTAAGATCTCTCTACTCGTTGCTAAGAATGGTCTTCCTAAGATGAGAGAGACCTCCTTATTCTCCTCCATATTCACCACTATAAAGTCTACAGGAAATACAAATTTATCTACCCGAACTAAGACATCTTTCCCTATCCCCTCGGGTATCAGAGTTGTTTGGTTTGCCAACTGCAAAGATATTGCACCGACCTTATCTCTTCAATCTAACTCTCCAGCTTCCTATAAATAGACAAAGTCATTAAGTTAATTAACACACCAGAATCAGACAAAGACTTATCAAATTTAATTCTGCCAAAAGAGCAAGGTATAGTAAAACTCCTTGGATCTCCGAAGAGCTTGTTTTGAAAGATTGCACTGCGATGCTCTGTGAGCTTGGCTAATAATATCTCCTCTATCTTCCTTTTCTTTGTAAGGATATCCTTCAAGAATTTTGCATAAGCTGGCATTTGGGAGAGCACCTCAATAAATGGCAAATTTACATTAACTTGTTTGAGCATATCCAAAAATCTCTCAAATTGCTTGCCCAGCTTCTCTCTATAAAGATTTTGGGGAAAAAGTTAAAGCAGGCATGTGCTTGCTTTCCTCAAATTCATCTCTTCCTTCTTCTTTTTCTCAGTTGTCTTCTTGCATTTCTTCTTTTTTATCAACTTCATTCTTCAACTTCTCGCCACTCTCTTTTTCAGGCATCGCATCTTTTTGGACTGGGGTGGGATTTTTCAACACTTGCCCGCTTCTCAGAGTCACAACATTCACCATTTCTTTCGGATTCCTCTCAGTATCAACTAGTAAAGTACTTGGGGATTCTCTCAGACAATATGGCAGCAATTTGTCTCACTTGCTTTTCCAAGTTTTGCAACCCTGTGCCAAGTTCTTTGATAACTGCACCATGAGCATCTTACCTCTCATTTGTTTTGACAATAAAGGACTTCATCAGATCTTCTAGCCCATGTTGATTAGATTGTTGAGGTTGAAACTGCTGCCACTGCTGATTTTTGAAGCCTGGAGCTCCTTGTGCCTGGAATCTAGAGTTGGTTTGTTTCCATGCATTTGTAGTACCTCCAGGTGAACTCCATGAAAAACTGAGGTGCTTCTGCCCCATTGCATTGGAGTTATAATTCCCAATAGCATTAACTTCCTTAGTTGAGGCTTGACACTCATGAGTAGGGTGTCTTCTACCACATATATCACAAGACGCGTGAGTCTCACTCTGTATTGAAGCTAAGGTCAGCTTCCTTATCTCTTTCACCATGGCATCAAGCTATAACTGCACAGATGCTTTAGCATCAACTTGGTGCATACCAGTCGCTCTTCTTCTTTTAGCACTTTTTGAGGGCCACTGATTTGCATCTTTAGATAACTCATCGAGAAAAATGACTATCTCCTCTTGTGTATTTTTCATCAAAGGGCCTCCAACTACATTGCTCAGAGTTGCATCCAGAGTTCAATTCCGCTATGTTGACACTTTCTGACTATCTCCTTAAACCTTTCCCAAGCTTCAAAAATAGTCTCAATATCTTTCTGGCATAAGTTATGGATTTCTCTTCTAAACTTGCCCGTTTTAGCAGAGGAGAAATATTTATGAAGAAATATTCTGGTCATCTCCTCCCATGTTCTAATTGATCCCGGAGGCAAGTTTCAAAGCCACTACTTCGCGTCATCTTTAAACGTGAAGGGGAATGGCCTTAATTAAATTGCATCTTGTGACACACCATTGTATTGAAAGATGTTCATAATCTCCTCAAAGTCCAATAGATGATTGTTTGGATCTTCGTTTATCTTTCCTCTGAAGACACAACAATTTTGAAGAGTTTAAAGCAACCCTTGCTTCAATTCGAAATTGTTCACTACAACTGAAAGTGTTTTAATACTTGACAATCCTTGGCTGTATACCGGTCTGGAGTAATCACCAAGTGGTCTCCCAGAACCTAGAGCTATGTTTCCGAATTGGCATGCACCTAAGGGTTGATTTCGATTAAGTCTGTGTCCCCTCTCTTCTTCATAGATGTGTTGCGCATTTCTAATAGCTGCTTCTTCAGCACCCCTTGCAGCATTCTCTCGTTGTTGGCTGCCTCTCTCGTAGCCAAGTTCACATTATCATCACTGTTTCCAGCCATATATGTAGTTGAGGATTGCCCCAACATTTTCTAACGATTCGGTGAGATTCCATTTCTTCCTCAACTTTCATAGTTGTTTTTCAATTTCTAGCTCGTATGGTAGTGATTCTTTCCCAGAAGATCGATTCATGCACCAATCTAACTTGTAGCCTGCACACAGTCAAAGAGCACTAACCATAAAAAGAGAAAAAAACTAAAATAAAATAAAAAGAAAAGATTCCTGAATTAGCACTACAAATTATTTCAAACACTCTTGATTGTCAATCCCCGACAATGGCGCTAAAATTTAATGAGCTCAAAACACAACACATAATTATTCTCGCTAGTCAAAGATAGTATAGTATAATATCGTATCCACAACAATTGGAGTTAAACAATATTTTCGTAGTTTCTAGCTTGATTGTTATCCAGGATAATCAACAATTGAGAATTATGTGTTAATACTAAAATTAACTAAGAATCTAGAGCTAATTGACTAGTGACAATCGCAACAAAAGTAAGTAAGGAAGATATCAATGGGAGAAAATAAGGGTTAATTGGATAGGTGCAAGGTAATAGTCTGGGATTTAACTCTAGTTAATTCACTTCTAATGTTCAAGTGAGTCTTTCAAATTTACTCAATTATTAGTTCAGACGTTTAGTAAAAACTCCTCTCTCAATTAAGTCTCAACCTCACAATATGAACCAATTTAAGCTCGGTGAAGATATGCAAGAATTCGTAGTGGATTGGTCTTTAGAGAACCTCTTTCAATTATCCTCCTAACTAGGTTTAATCAATAATTCAACTAGCCTCTTTTGATTACTAAGAAGAATTAATGAATTCAACTAACAAGATAGTGCAAAAACATCACAACTTATGCCTCTCTCGATTACATGAGCATGTGAATATAGATGCAACAATTAAAACACCCAAAATAATTCAATACATAAAAACCAGAGTTAATATCCACAAACAATCATCAAAACACCAAATCCATCAATCCCTAAAGAGAACTACTCCATAGATATGGAGTAATTCATCACAAATATAAAGAAAAGCATAAAACGATCCCAACTCTTGTCTTGAGTGAGGCTTGAATGATGAATTCCTTGTGCTTTCGCTTCTCTACCTCCTCCTTAGCCTCCTTAGGTCTTAAATATGTCAAAATTCCCAAAAATATCATTTTTCCATGTATTTATACCAAGTAGGATCGGGTCTAGACGAAAATACCTTATCCTGCGCGAAATAGGAAAATACTCTGTAAAAATTGCATAGGCACGTCACATAGAGCGACGCGCCATGTGGGGCATTAGTGGTGATTTCCAGAGAGTTGAAATGTGTCAGGTAGTAGGATTTCGTACAGGCGCGGTGCCCCACGCGCCGTGGTTGTGCAGTTTTCTTAGAGTCCGGCTTTTTTACTTTAATTTTGATATACAAACTTAGTCCTTGACCCCTAAACGCGGACTTAATCCCTTGAGCTTTTACTCAGACTTCAAAGCTCCCAATCACTCGAATTAGATCCATAACATTTACATAGCTTGGAATTCTCCTACAAGTCATAAAACACACAATTAGTGAAAAATACTAGTGACTAAAGCGCAAACCCAATTAAAGTGCAGTAAATTAGAGTGTAATGAGTGACTAAAGTACGAGATTATAGCCTACCATCAGGAGAATACGAATACTATGGAAACCTTTGCTTGAAATAAATATTCTCATGGTCACAACTCAACATAGAGCACATAAAACAAATTATGCCTCAATATAGTATATGGATTTAATGATCCAACCCTTAGAAGATGTTTATAGAAGGAGATAAAGGGCGTACATACTTTGACAACTGGTCTACATGGTGTAATGGGAGATTTCAATTGCATAATAAGTACTGAGAAAATGATAAGGAGGCCAATGTCCGGTCGTTGAAATAAGAGAATACAAAAGATGTGTGGGAGCACACAACCTGCATGAGTTGAAGTCCTCAGGGGCATTCTTTACATGAACAATAAGCAGAAAGGAGAAGATGTAGTCCTTAGCAGAATTAACAGAGTATTGGTCAATTACCTGTAGTTGAGGTACATTTTATGAGTGGGGGGCTTTATGATGTCCTGCAATAATTGGACAGGCATATGGGTCTCAACCAGTGAAGAAACCATTTAGGCATATTAACATGTGGACCCTGGCACCTGAGTTTAAACAGAAAGTGAGGGATAGCTGGGAATGTGACATTTTAGGCACTAAAACGTATCATTTAGTTGGCAAATCGAATAGGCTTAAAAGACATCTCAAGGAACTAAACAAAGAGAGGTTTGGTGAGGAAGAAATAAAGGCAGACAGAGCTAAGGAAAGTCTCATGGAATGGGAATCCAAGATGCAACTGGATCATACGAATGTATCACTAATCAATGAAGAAATAAGATTATAACAAGAATATAGCAACTGCAACAAGGCAAACGAGCAGTTCCTGAAGCAGAAATGCAAGATTTAGTGGTGGAGAGAAGGAGATGAAATACCAAGTTCTTCTATAGTTATCTAAAAGTAAGAAGGGACTCTATAAGGTATTTACCATCAAGGGTCCGCTAAAACAGATCAGATGGGATTGCTAATACATTTGTAGAGTGTCACGACCCAAATCTCCCTCCGTTGGGTATCGTGATGGAACCTAGTCTTAAGGACTAGGTAAGCCTAATATTCATGAAATAATAAAAAATGTTGAATAAAATCTAATATTTTTCTGAAGCAAGTGATCCTGTACACATTGTCTATTCCCAAAATCCGGAAGTACAAGTCATAAGCTTTTAAGAATTTACACTAAAACTCCTAAAAATACCACTGTTCAGAAATAAGTACAACAGTGCAAACAAAAATATAAGATGGTGACTCCGAAACCGCGAACGCTGAAGCGGTTTTACCTTGAGTCTCCACAGCAGCAACCGCGCTCCTGACAATCAATCGGCCGGCTATGCGAAAACCTGGAATCTGCACAAAAAAATATGCAGAAGAGTAGTATGAGCACACCACAGTGTTGCCTAGTAAGTATCAAGACTAACCTCGGTGAAGTAGTGACGAGGACTAGTCAAGCCACCCACTGGTCTAATAAAAATGAACAATTATCAATATAGGAATCAGGGAGATGATTATATACACATAAAGGCTATGCAATATAGCTAACGAGACAATGAATTCGATATAGAAGGAAAACAATAAATATCAGCAGAAAAACCATGAAGTAACACAAGACTGAATAGAACACAAACAAATCCGGCATATAAGTATGCAACACATAGATGGGATGACTCAACAACTTCAACCACTTCTACATCAAATTCATAATCATCTCCACGAGGTTCCGAACCTCGGACAAATCACCATTTACGGGTTCCAATATTCGAACCCTAACACTTGACATCTTGCGCCCTCATTCGAGTACTAACTGCACGGATGACTCACATGCCAATTGGGTCATTCCCACCCATATGGTAAACAAGAGTATTTATACTTGACAACAACGAGGAGTCCTGAATCCATTAGTAGTACTTAACTACGTGTATGCTTGTGTAGGTGTCCTAACATGATTTCAACAACCAATAGACATAAGGAAAACAAAAGGGGCAACACGTACATTTTCATATCATAAGTTTCCACACGAATGAACTCACATGGTAAGTGTTCCAGTAGACAATATCAACAACAAGGAATGCCCCTAGGCCAACACAAGTATCACAGCCAGTCCCTGACATAACCACCTTGTCACGCCACGTGTGCAATAGTACAATATATGCCCCATTGTTTCGCCACACGTGCATAAACATGTTTCCACCTTGTCACGCCACATGCGCAACACTCAATCTCGTATCCCGCCTTATCACGCCGCATGTGCAATATCAGTAGTAAACACGGCACGACAGAAACCTCGTGCAAATCCCCATATCAACGACAGCACGACAGAAACCTCGTGCATCACCACAACAAGTACAACAACAACAATGGCAACAGTTCAAGATACAATTAATACATCAACTCAAGAACCTTCGACCACAAGATAGGCAAGACCAATTCACGAGAAACAAACATAATAAGGAGAGCTAGGCATATTGCGAATCACTCAACAAGGAAGGAAAATATCATGTAACGGCCGCACCTAATTACACGGGTGAACAACAAGAAATCAACAAAAATCCGATAACCCCATATAAGGGCAAGTCACGAAGGTATAGAATATCTAAACTTCTTTTAAGGTTGAGCAGTTACGAGAATATTCAACAATTTCCACTTAAGGACAAGCATCAGAGAATAATCATAAATTCATCCAAAACAATTATAGGTTGAGATGAAGATAATTGCAAATTTGAGATAAGCAGTTAAGAAGACATAGCATGACAGTAAAGGAAATAAAAATCTTCAGATAAGTCAATTACAAGTAAATCCGAAAGTAAGAACTTCCACACTTAAGCAAATAAGGATAACACTAGAAATTAGGAAATTTAATCATGCTAAGGACAATTCATACTCGGCGAATATAAGGACCTAAGATTCCTAAAGGGTCAACTTTCCACAAACAAGTTCGAGCATGCACTCGTCACCTCGCGTACACGGACTACAATCAACATAGCAGACTCAAATCCTAAGGGAAAATTCCCTCACACAAAGTTAGGCAAGATACTTACCTCAACCGCTCAAATCAAAATTGAAATCACATTTTTGCCACGGGTATCCGACCCCCAATGGCCCAAATCTAATCAAAATTCAAAGCTAATACGCTAAATTAGGAAAATTGCCCAAAAAGTTCCCCGGGCCCATGTCTCGAAATCGGGTAAAAATTATATTTTCCGGACACTCATTCACTCACGAGTCTAAACATATGAAAATCTCTCAAATCGGACGCCAAAAACCCAATCAAAACTCAATAATTCGGTCTATGAAGTTTATCCCATTTTCTACCCAAAATTTTCGAAATTAAAGGTTGGATTTAAGATTGGAATCATGGAAATTGGTCTATAATGGATAGAAATCACTTACCAAAGTTAGCCAGGTACAAAAGCCTACAAAAATTGCCTCTCTCGAACCCCAATTTGAAAATGGTGAAAATAACATAAACCCTCAGATTTGATATAATTGCCCAGAAATTTTGCACCTGTGCCCCTGGGACCGCACCTGCGGAACTACCATCACAGGTGCGAAAACCCACTAAAAAGCCTGGGGTCGCACATGCGGGCAAATGGCCGCACCCGTGGCTCCGCATCTGCGAAAAACTAACCGCACCTGCGAGAATTGGGCGTTTGGGTTAAGTTCCGCACCCGCGAGCTCCTCGCCGCACCGCGTGTCCGCACCTGCGGAAGGTCCATTGCAGGTGCGAGACACCAGAACCAACAATGGTTCAGCTGTCTCCCAAGTTCTAATAACACCCGATGAGCATCCTAAACGTACCCGAGGCCCCCGGGATCCCGTCCAACCACACACACAAGTCATATAACCTAACACGGACTCGCTCGAGGTTTCAAACCACATAAAACAACACTAACACGATGAATTAGACTAAAATCCATGAAAATTCTTCAAACTTCTATAAACATTAAGTTTTAAATTTAAGGTCCGAATCACGTCAAACTAAGTCTGTTTCTTACCAAATTTCACATATAACACATATAAATCATATCGAACTTGTACCGGGCTTCGGAATCGTAATGCAAGCCCGATATCACAGGTTTCACCTCAAATTTCATTTTCAAAAACCTTTATATTTTTCAGAATACAATTTTTTTTAAAATTCATTTCTCGGACCTGCGACCTCGGAATTCGATTCAGGGCATATGCCCACGTCTCATATTTTCCTATTCACGGGTCCGGGTTCATTTACCAAAAACGTTGACTTAAGTCAACTTTATTCAAATTTCCAATACAAAATTTTCATTTTTATCAGCTTTTCACATAGAGACTTCTCGGCTACATGCCTGGGCTACGCACGCAAATCGAGGGGAGATAGAAGGAGATTTTCACGACCTCGAAACACAAAATTAGATAGAATATACGGGATGACTCTTTTGGGTCATCACATAGAGTTATACATAGAGCTATTAGGGAGTGCTCAGAATAATAGAGTTGGTAGCCTTGTAAGTAAAAAGGCAGGTCGTCTCACTGGGCATAAGGAAATGTTGGAGAATGAGTTTACTAAAAAGGAAGTCAAATAGGATCTCAAGGCAATAACATATGACAAATCACCAGGTCCATATGGATGTGGCAGCTAGTTTTTCAAGGATAGTTAGAAGATTATTAGCAGGGACCTAGTAGGTAAAGTTCTGAAATTCTTCTCAACTGAAAAAATGTTGAGTGTGATAAATAGAAGAGTGATAGCACTATTCCCAAAGAACAACAATGCAAAGTCAGTTAGGATTATATACCTATCGCTTGATATAATATAACATATAAGGTGGTGTCAAAGATATTGTGCAATAGACTTAAAAGGGTACTTTATGAGATTATATCCGCTAATCAGAGTGCATCGTGTTTGGAAAAACAATTATACAAAATAGACTCATATGTTAGGACCTTGTGAGACTGTACAACAGGAAAGGAACAACCAAAAGCTAGTTGATAAAGATCGACCTAGAGAAGGCATATAATATGTCGAATGGACTTTTTACTAGGAAATTTTGTATGCAATAAACTTCATAGTGAAAGTTCAACATCTTTAGTACCAATATGGAGTCGGCGAGCCTAGAGGACCTTTGTGAGCTGACTGGATGCCATAAGAGTGCACTACCATTCAGGTATCTTGATGTCCCGATCTCTTATAATAAGCTATCTATTGTTGGTGTGAAATAATAGTGGATAAAATCACTACAAGAATCAGAAGTTCGGGGTCGAGGAACCTATCATATACAGGTTGTGCACATCTGAAAACTCAGTTCTCATGTATATGCATACATATTGGGCATCCATTTTCTTAATGCCACGGAAGGTTCTAATGTATAATAGCAATCTATCGAAACTCTTTGTGGGATGGGAAGGTGATTACAATGAGAACCCCTCTGTTGGACTAGGACTTAGTTCGCAGAACAAAGAAAACTAGAGGATTAGGGATTGCAGACTGCATAGCGTGGAATAATGTAGCTTTATACAGTCAAAACCGGGCTCGCTCGATTTTGTATGATTAATCGAGACCAGGATGGTAGGCCGAGGATCGTCTCGTGTTATGACATATCGCGACATGAAGATATATTACCAAGCTTGTAATTCGAGGACCAGTTGAGACTGAGACCAGCCGAGGATGAGACCGAATGAGATAGAAATCGAGCAAGACCGAAGAAAGCCTGTTGAGTTGAATAACGGAAAGCCGAGATATCCGTGATCGGACAAGGATCGTGGCGGAAATCTTGGCACGTATCAAATCAAGGTTGGTTATTGAGCCAATCATGAGATTTCCTTCTGTATTTAGAGTGTACCATAAGTAGAATTCTCATACTATATAATGGGGTTCTAATCATTTTGTAATCATCTCATTCACGTATGACAAAGCAAATACAATACATTTTTTCTCTTAAGCTTTCTTATTCTGTTGTTCAGTTAATCCTTTTCAATTAGACATTTATTTGGTTCGAGTGTGATCCGGCTCGAGGGCCAAAGTGCACTTCATATTGGTTTGCTTTATTTTACAGTCAATTTCTAATATTAGTTCTCATATTTCTCAATTTGTGCCAAGTGAAATCACATATCCTTAAAACCACTTATAAATTTAATTGTTATCCAATTTTAAGGGTAAACAGTTTGGCGCCCACCGTGGGGCTAAGGATAATAGTGATTGCCTGGTACTAATTTTCATAACACACACTGCTTTACATTTGTTCTTGTAAGTATTTTTAATTTCAGGATCAGCATGTGGAACTCTCAAGTAGTACCCACACACGCTGATAATGGCCTTGGTTTTCATGGAGAAAACGACAACAAAGCCGCCCCAGGGAACGAAGTGCCTCAGGCCGACCTCAAGGGAGTAACAGTTGCAGACCCCTTCGACGTTAGTTCCCATGTTGCCCTGAATGCAAATCTGCGCATCGACCCCAAAAATAGCATCCGCAGAGACGTTCGATCAGCCGGTCAGAACACATAGGACAGCGAAGACGGCAAAATCAACCTTAGAATAATATTCAAATTGTTGCACGCTCAACAAGTTTCCATAGTGCAACTCCAAAATCAGAACCACGCACTGAGTAGGCCGAACCCGAGCCCTCACTGGAAGTTGTTCACAGGGCCGAACCGGTACCAGAGAGGTCAAACGTGAACGAATCAGGGACTGACCCCACTATTATGAAAATTCTCGAGGAGCTCACAAAGCGAATCGAATCAGGAGAGAAGAAGATTGAAGCAAATGTCAAAAGAGTGGAAACGTATAAATCCCGAGTTGATCAAATTCTTGGGGCACCACCGATTCTGAAGGGTTTGGATTCAAAGAAGTTCGTACAAAAAGTCTTTCCCCCCTAGCGCCGCTCCTAACACCATCCTAAAGAAATTCCACATGCCAGAAATTCCCAAGTATAATGGAGCTACCGACCCCAATGAGCATGTCACTTCTTACACATGCACAATAAAGGGGAACGATCTAGAGGATGATGAGATTGAGTCCGTTTCTCTGAAGAAATTCGGAGAAACTTTATCAAAGGGGGCGATGATATGGTACCATAATTTTCCACCCAACTGCATTGATTCCTTTGCCATGCTCACAGATTCCTTCGTCAAAGCACACGCTGGAGCCATAAAGGCCGAGACTAGGAAGTCGAACCTCTTCAAAGTGAAGCAGAAAGACAACGAGATGTTCAGAGAGTTCATAGCTCGGTTCCAAATGGAGCGTATGGATCTACCCCCGGTCGAAGATGATCGGTCCGTCCAGGGCTTTCACTCAAGGGATAAACATATGAAGTTCGGTAGACTCGCAACAGTTAAAGCAGAATTTGGTTGAATATCCAGCTGTAACCTGGTCTGATGTGCATAATCGGTACCAATCAAAAATCAGGGTCTAGGATGATCAGTTGGGGGATCCTTCGGGGTCCGTTTATCCAAAGCCGGTAGAGTTCAAAGGGATATTGACCGAGAACCACGGTCGAACAGAGATCAATATCAACCATATGGTGGATATTGGAGAAATAACAGTCATGGACGCAACCCCGTTCGAAGTGATAGAAGAAATGATTGAGGACAGAGCTCCCGAGGGGATCATAAGTAAGAGTGGTTTCGATAGGAACGTATAACCTAAAGAAGCACCTCGATTATCGGAGTACAACTTCAACGTCGATGCATCAACTATTATATCGGCCATCGGACGTATCAAAGATACCAGGTGGCCTCGACCTTTACAGATTGATTCGGCCTAGAGAAACCCTAATCAAATGTGAAAGTATCATGGCATCTATGGCCATAGAACAGAAGAATTCAGACAGTTGAGGGAATAGGTAGCCCGTCTGTTTAACGAATGGCATCTTTGAGAATTCTTGAGCGACCGGGCTGAGAACCACTTCAGAGACAGGGATGCAAACAAGAATAAAGAGCAAGAAGAGCCGCAATATGTATTTCACATGATCGTTGGTGGGCTCTACATTCCACAGGGACCCATATTCAAGCGCGCCAAGGTGTCAATAACAAGGGAAAAGCGAACTCGAGACTACGTACCGGAAGGGACTTTGTCTTTCAGTGTCGAGGATGCAGAGGGGATCTCACAACCTCACAATGAAGCACTGGTAATCTCTGTCCTTATGGATAAAATTCAAGTTAAACATGTTTGATTGATCCAGGAAACTCGGCCAACATCATTCGATCAAGGGTCGTAAAACAGCTCGGCCTACAGGATCAAATTGTGCCCGCAACCCGGGTTCTTTACGGCTTCAACATGGCGAGTGAAACCACTAAAGGTGAAATTATTTTTCTAGTGAAAATGGCCGGAACCATCCTAGAAACAAAGTTCCATGTGATCGAGGGTGACATGAGGTACAACGCCCTGCTCAGAAGGCCTTGGATCCATAATATGAGGGCAGTACCCTCGACCCTTCACCAAGTTCTGAAGTTCCCGACACCAGAGAGAGTAAAAATGGTGTATGGGGAGCAACCCGCTGCCAAGAAGATGTTTGCATTCGACGAAGTGATATCGGTATCGACACTCTCACTCAGCAAAGGGACCAGTTTCGAAGGGAAAACAAGAGTCCAAATAGCAACCACAGACACCAGCCTCGACCCAATCGAAGAAACATCGGGAAAACGACGGCGATGACTATTGGATCCCTCGATACTTCATAATTCCCGATGATTTCAATGCCACCAAATCAACGGTCGAGGAGATGGAACAAGTCATATTTATTGAGTACCTGCCCGAATGAAAGGGATACCTGGGCACGGGGTTAACTCCCGAGCTCAGGAAAAAACTTATTCAATTCCTTTTAGATAACATGGATTGATTTGCTTGGTCCCATCTCGATATGAAACGGATCCCGTCGGAAATCACCACTCATCGATTAAGCCTGGACCCGAAGTTCTGTCCGATAAAGCAAAAAAGAAGGCCCAAGTCCGACGTTAAACATGCATTCATCAAGGACGAGGTAACCAAACTTCTCAAAATAGGGTCCATTCGGGAAGTAAAATATCCCGAATGGTTAGCAAATGTAGTGGTAGTCCCTAAGAAGGGAAATAAACTTAAAATGTGCGTAGATTATAAAGACTTGAACAAGAATTCCCTAAGGATTCTTTTCCTTTGCCGAATATCGATCGTATGATCGATGCCACGGCCGGCCACGAGATTCTCAGTTTTCTCGACGCCTACTCAGGTACAACCAAAACAGATGAACTCGAAGGATCATGAAAAGACCTCGTTTATTAATAAGTATGGCACCTACTGTTATAATGTAATGTCATTCGGACTAAGAAATGCTGGTGCAACTTATCAACGCCTAGCAAACTGAATGTTCGAAGAAAAAATAGGAAAATCAATGGAAGTTTATATAGATGACATGTTAGTTTAGTCCCTGCGAGCAGAGGACCATTTATAACATTTGCAGGAGACTTTCGATATACTGAGTAAGTATAATATGAAGCTCAACCCAAAAAAATGTGCATTCGGGGTCGGCTCGGGCAAGTTTCTTAGCTTCATGGTATCCAATCGGGGGATTGAGATCAACCCCGATAAAAACAAAGGTATCGAGGATATCACAGTCGTAGATAATGTAAAGGCCGACAAAGGCTAACGGGTCGTATAGCCGCCCTAGGGTGATTCATTTCGAGGTCCTCAGATAGGAGTCGCCGATTCTCTTGCTGCTTAAGTAGAAGAGTAGCTTTGCATGGACTCCGGAATGCCAACAGACCTTAGAGGAACTAAAGCGATATTTATCGAGCCTGCCAGTGCTTCACACCTCGAAAGCGGACGAGCATTTTTACTTGTACTTGGCAGTCTCAGAAATAATGGTAAGTGGAGTCCTAGTCCGAGAAGAACAAGGTACGCAATTCCCTTTCTATTATGTTAGTCGGACCTTAGGTGAGGCTGAAACCAGATATCCACAACTTCAAAAAATTAGCGCTTGCTTTAATAAGCGCCTATAGGAAACTAAAACCCTATTTCCAGTGTCATCCAATATGTGTTGTAACAACTTATCCTCTTTGCAATATTTTGCACAAACCCGAGCTTTCGGGTCGATTGGCCAAATGGGCTGTTGAGATCAGTGGTTATGATATCGAGTATTGACCACGAACCGCCATCAAGTCTCAAATCTTGGCAGACTTCGTTGCCGAATTCATGCCAGCCCTCTTACCCGAGGTTGAAAGATAAATGCTACATCCTCAAGAGTCTGGACCCTCTTTACGGACGGTGCTTCGAACGCAAAAGGGTTCGGGTTGGGTATCGTACTAAAACCACCCACGAGTAATATAGTTAGACAATCTATCAAGACTTCAAAATTAACTAACAATGAGGCCAAGTATGAGGCCATGATTGCAGGTCTCGAGTTAGCTAAAATCTTGGGAGCAGAGGTCATCGAGGCCAAGTGTAATTTCCTCCTCGTGGTAAACCAAGTCAACAGGACATTTGAAGTCCTACAAGACCGAATGCAGAGGTACTTGGATAAATTACAGGTAGCTCTACATCGATTCAAGGAATGGACCTTGCAACATGTATCTCAAGAACAGAAGAACGAGGCCGATTCTCTTGCAAACTAAGGTTCATCGACCGAAGATGACGAGCTCAACTCGGGGACTTCGTACAACTCATGAGATCGCTGAAAGAAGAAGGTCAGGCCAAGATTAACTCCACAAGTTTGACCTGGGATTGGAGGAACAAGTACATAGAGTACTTAAAGAACATGAAACTTCCATTAGATCCAAAGGAGTCGAGATCTCTACGTACAAAGGCAGCACGATTCACTTTGTCCGAAGACGAACACTGTTTAGAAGGATGTTCGATGGACCGTTAGAAATATGTTTCGGACCAGGGGACACCGAATATATCCTACGGGAAATTCACAAGGGCACTTGTGGAAATCATTCCGGTGCCGAGTCGTTGGTCCACAAAGTAATTAGAGCAGGATATTATTGGATCGACATGGAGAAAGATTCAAAGGAATTCGTTCGAAAATGTGACAAATGCCAAAGGTATGCCCTAATGATCCATCAACCCGTCGAGCAGCTCCATTCGGTCTTATCCCCATGGTCGTTTATGAAATAGGGAATGGACATCGTCGGCCCTCTCCCATCGGCCCCAGGTAAAGCTCAGTTTATTTTATTTATGACTAATTATTTTTCTAAGTGGGCTGAAGTACAGGCTTTCGAGAAAGTCAGCGAAAAGGAAGTCATAAACTTTATTTGGGACCACATTATATGTCGATTCAGGATGCTTGCCAAGATTGTATGTGATAATGGAAAGCAGTTCATCGGTAGCAAAGTGACTAACTTTCTCGAGGATCACAAGATCAAAAGAATTTTATCAATACCTTATCATCCTAGCGGGAACGGACAAGCTGAATCGACCAACAAAACCATTATTCAAATTTTAAGAAGAGATTGACCGACGCAAAAGGAAGGTGGAGAGAGATACTGCCCGAGGTTCTTTGGGCATACCGCACAATGTCGAAGTCTAGTACAGGAGAAACACGTTCTCGTTAGTCTATGGCACCGAAGCTCTTACCCGTGTCAAGGTCGGAGAACCTAGCATCAGGTTCCGATATGCAACAGAAGAATCAAATATCGAGGCCATGAACTCGAGCCAATAATTATTGGATGAAAGACGCGAAGCCGCCCTCGTCGTATTAGCCACACAAAAACAACGAATCAAAAGGTAATACAATCAAAGATCCAATCTTCGGCATTTTAACATCGGGGACTTGGTCTTGAGAAAATTCACCCTCAACACCTGAAATCCGAACTGTTATGGAAACAGGCTTAAGGGTCGATCATAACCAGAGTTCGAATAATTACCCCTACACTCGGGGACTGTCGTCCAAAAAATAAACAAGATCAAATTATTAAAAGTTCGAGGTTATAAGACATTTTGGGCAACCCTAATTTTTTAAAGGCCACGACCACCCTACTCGGGGACTGACACTTCGGGAAAGCTCGAAGTAAAATGGGAAAAATAAACCCAATGGGCAAGTCCCGAACTAAGAGGCTACGGCCGAATTAACACGGTTCGGAGATGTCCGAATTCCGTAATAAAACAGGCCTTCGAATTCTTTCATAAACCGGTTAAAAAAGGCTACCCCCGGCAAAACCATAAAAGGCTTCGATAATATCAGGCCTCGAAAACTCTAATGAGTACTAAATTGTTCG
Organism: Nicotiana knightiana; assembly: GCA_005239525.1. Taxonomy (NCBI): domain Eukaryota; kingdom Viridiplantae; phylum Streptophyta; class Magnoliopsida; order Solanales; family Solanaceae; genus Nicotiana; species Nicotiana knightiana. The sequence continues at coordinate 29,984 of ML374641.1, read as the reverse complement.
AAATCTCGATCAATTACTTACTTTATGCTAAGTCATTTCATGTTTTGTAAATACAAACGATAAAAAACTTTTTTCAAATCGAGAAGGGGAGAAAGCCATAAAACAATCTTTTTACTAAGGCCAGATCGGCCTAATACAAAAAATACAAAGTCCAAGGGTTGTTCGAGAGACCATCCTCATTCAAAAACCTAAAGGTTATGTTACTTCGAGTTCAAGCAAGCACTTGCTCGATCATAAAGCCTAAGGGCTATAGCGGTTCGGTTTCAATTAAATTGTCTAAACCCCGAATCCTAGAATACAACTTCATAATTATATAAGACAGAAGGGAAGAAATTCTCTTTTATATATATATATATATATATATATATATATATATATATATATATATATGTCAAAATCATTTACAAGGGAAGCATGGCCCGATCGAAATCCCTTACAAACGGCCCAAAGTGGCCCCAAAGAAAAAGTAAATGCAAAAGAAAAGAGCAAAAAATACTAAGGCCTATGGAGCTTGGTCTTCATCGGAAACGACATCCTCATCCTCGAGATCTTCTTCTTCTTGCTCGTCGAAGTCATCCTCAGGGAAGGCCAACCTCAGATCATGGTGTTCTTTTGCTCAAGCGGTATCAACCTCGGTCGCGATATTTAAATCTTGGGCTTGAGCATCTTCTAAGGCCTCCTTCCGAGATTGCAACTTCATATGGTCAATCATGTTCCTGGATTTGTTCTGGATGACCTCGACATCAGCTTTGAACTGGGCCACCTTTTCATCGGCCTAGATGTCGGCCATGACCGCCTCAGATTTAACCTCCTCGAGTTTGTTGTTGGCCGAATCCAGCTGAGACTGGAGCTCCCTGATCTTATCGATTTGCACCGAGTTCTTATCTTTATTAGCTCGAAGCTGAGTCTCAGCCGACTCCAACTGAGCCTGAACGGCATCTTTCATAGCAGCCAAGACATAAATGTTCCCTTTAAAGACATCGGCCTCGGCCCGAACGTCATCCACTTTCTTGATGAGCTGGTCGATTTGCTCGAGCCTCTATCAGATCTGTAGAATGGGATCCTTAGTTTTAGTCTCTAACTCAGCATCACTATCGTGGAGCATTCAGAATACCTGTTCGTCCATTTTGGTATTCTCCTCCCAAGATGCGACTAGATCGGCCTGGAGTTTTTCGCTAAGGAGCCGGTAAGTATTTCTCTTNATATATATATATATATATATATATATATATATATATATATATATATATATATATATATATATATATATATATATGTCAAAATCATTTACAAGGGAAGCATGGCCCGATCGAAATCCCTTACAAACGGCCCAAAGTGGCCCCAAAGAAAAAGTAAATGCAAAAGAAAAGAGCAAAAAATACTAAGGCCTATGGAGCTTGGTCTTCATCGGAAACGACATCCTCATCCTCGAGATCTTCTTCTTCTTGCTCGTCGAAGTCATCCTCAGGGAAGGCCAACCTCAGATCATGGTGTTCTTTTGCTCAAGCGGTATCAACCTCGGTCGCGATATTTAAATCTTGGGCTTGAGCATCTTCTAAGGCCTCCTTCCGAGATTGCAACTTCATATGGTCAATCATGTTCCTGGATTTGTTCTGGATGACCTCGACATCAGCTTTGAACTGGGCCACCTTTTCATCGGCCTAGATGTCGGCCATGACCGCCTCAGATTTAACCTCCTCGAGTTTGTTGTTGGCCGAATCCAGCTGAGACTGGAGCTCCCTGATCTTATCGATTTGCACCGAGTTCTTATCTTTATTAGCTCGAAGCTGAGTCTCAGCCGACTCCAACTGAGCCTGAACGGCATCTTTCATAGCAGCCAAGACATAAATGTTCCCTTTAAAGACATCGGCCTCGGCCCGAACGTCATCCACTTTCTTGATGAGCTGGTCGATTTGCTCGAGCCTCTATCAGATCTGTAGAATGGGATCCTTAGTTTTAGTCTCTAACTCAGCATCACTATCGTGGAGCATTCAGAATACCTGTTCGTCCATTTTGGTATTCTCCTCCCAAGATGCGACTAGATCGGCCTGGAGTTTTTCGCTAAGGAGCCGGTAAGTATTTCTCTTCTCAGCAAGGCTCCGTACGTCGGCCTTGTGCTCCTATCAGTCCCTAACAAAGGCTTGATGGTGCAATACCGAATCCTGCAAGAGAAGGAGAGAAAAGTGTTAGGAATAATTTACAAGCACGAAGGTAGTATGAAATAAAGTTCGAAGCTTACACGGTTTAGTGCGTGTTGGGTCTCGTTGAACAGACAGGCGGCCCCCACGACATTCATCATTGCCTGGTCCTCTTCGGTCACCAGACCCCTCAAATAAATGGCAACCCCGATGGAGGGGGGGGGAACTCGAGCGTTCTCAGGAACGGTCAGCACCAAATGTCGTTTGCGATTTGGATCGGCGCTCGGAGCCAAAAATTGGTCCACCAGCTTTAATCTTGATGGATACCCGATTGTCCCCATCAATGACACCTTATTAAGCACCTGATAGGTCGCCGAAACCAGGGATCTTCTCAGAAGTGTTCGCCTCGATCCCATCAAAAAAGTCGTGGAGATCCATTCGCTGCCCGTCCAACATGTTTGCTTCTTGAATCATGGCGTCAGAAATCTGAGGCGAGTCCGAGATATTGACGACACTAGGTTCGACCCCAGGAAACTCTTCAATGCTTGGGGAGTTTTGGTTTGAAGCTCTACTTCTCCCGTCTTCGATAGGGACGTGATGGCTTCCGGCTCAGGAACCTCGGCCGAAGCTCCTTCATTGATCGCCTCCGGTTCGGATGACTTCTGTGCCGAAACGGAAACCCTTGAGCGAGTCATCAGTGCAGGTCCTTCTTCTTCTACTAGTTCTTCCGACTCATCCATTAGTCGACGGACTGACCACAAATAGGGAAATGACATTTCCCTTAGGCTTTCGAGGCCTCCTCCTCGACCTCTTCTTTTCCGAGCCCAACGGACTCGGGGCCCTTTTTCTTGTTTTCTCCTTAACCGGCTTTGGGGCTGATGGTTGAGGGAGGATTCCTTCATCGCCGGTAGGAGGTTTCATCAAGACATCTTTCCCGAGACCTGCAAAGGAAAGGAAAAAAGTTAGCTAAGAAAGGAAATTTTTTGAAGTGAAGAACAAATAGAAAGCGGAAGCTTACCGTGGTTACGAGCCTCCCATCGACCCTTGGAAAGCTCCATCCAAGCCTGTTCGGAGTAGGGCCTCTGAGATACTAGATTCTCGACCCATCTTTCTAACTCCAGAACCGGGTTCGACATCTGGGTCACACCTGCAATAACAAAGTAAAAGTAAACAACGATCGAAGAAAAATAGGAATGGAAAAACGAACACTCGAGACAAATATACTTACGGTTAAAATTTCACTTCTCCGGGAATGGCATATCTTCGGTAGAAATCAAGTTCGATGTCCTTATTCGGACAAATCTGCCCCTCCAACCTCGATCGCGGGTCTCGTCAAGGCTGGAGAACGGGGCTTGCTGGCCCGACATGAGAGCTTGATTAACCTTTGATAGACTCGGGGACTGTATAAGCGCATTAGGTGATCGAGGGTAAAGGAGCAACCCTCGATTTTGCTGGAGAAGAAGCGGAGGAGGACGAAGATCCTCCAGAATGATGGGTGAATCTGGACTAAGGTAACATCGTACCTTTTGTAGAAGGCCACTATTACGGGATCGAGGGGACTGAATATAAAAGGGTAAGTGTACACACTTAAGTACCCCTCTACATATATGGTGATTGCGTCCTCGGGGGGAGGGAACGACCACGTCCTTGTTTACCCAGTTGCACTTCTCTTTAACCTTATCAAGGAGGTCCTCTGTGATGGTGTAGATATACCTTGACATCGGTTCACACCGGCCCGATACCGAAGGGGTCTTCTCTATTTTGAAGTCGGCAACTATTAGGCACCCCGTCGAACATATTCCTCAAGAGGGGACTCCGCCGCAGCTACGTCGCCGGCGGAGCGCGATGAAGATAGAGCCTCTTTTTGGGGCACAATTTTGGACATCTTTGCCATTTTCGAAAGGTAGATAGCGAAGAAATCGATTAAAATTCAGAAAAATTGGGTATGAGAAGTGAGAAGCAAAAGTTCTTTGAGATAAAAACAGAGAAGGTAATGTTTTTAAAGGTTTGAATGAAGAAAGAATCGGAGTTTTATAGGTTGAAAGGGACGGTTCAGAGCCGCCTAGTGGCCGACCAACGCCTGACAGGTATTAAATGCCTTGGTTACTGTACCAACAGGACGTTTCGTTGCTTATGTCATGATCGAGTCAGCCAATGATGTCACTGATCGAAAAAATGAAGCTCGAAAATTCATGTCGTTTCTCATCATCTTATTTATGAGAAACGAGGGGACTATCTGTATACGTTCAAAACCGGGCTCGCGCAATTTTGTATGATTAATCGAGATCAGGATGGTAGGCCAAGGATCGGTCTCATTTTATGACAGATCACGACATGAAGATATATTACCAAGCTCGTAATTCGAGGACCAGTTGAGACTGAGACCAGTCGAGGACGAGATCGAATGGGATAGACATTGAGCAAGACCTAAGAAAGCATGCTGAGTTGAATAACGAAAAGCCGAGATATCCGTGATCAGACAAGGATCGTGGCAAAAATCTCGGCACGTATGAAATCAAGACCGATTATTGAGTCAATCATAGGATTTTCTTCTGTATTTAGATTGTACAATTCTCATACTATATAGGGGGGGGGGGGAGTTTTTTAATT
>ML374641.1:0-20914 GCA_005239525.1 Nicotiana knightiana | reverse complement strand
CAGGTACCTATTGAGTGCGAGTGATGCCCGCGGGGCTGATACTGAGTGACTGTGAGGTCGCCTGATGGGCTGATACTGAGTGACTGTGAGGTTGCCTGATGGGCTGGTACTGAGTGACTGTGAGGTTGTCTGATGGGCTGATACTGAGTGATGGTGAGGTGCTGAGGGAAATTATTACGAGAAATGATTATGGCTCGAAGGGCAGATTTATGATGATTTTACTGAGTTTTTGACTACGATTCACTTCGTTTTTTTCAAGCTGATTTTATTGAGAGTTTTATTGAAATATATTGGAATTATACTTGTTTCAAAGGATTTCTGGAAATTGGTTTTCGAACTTATGTATTTGATGAATACTTTTTTGTTGACCTGGTGTTTTACTGTTTCTGTGAATTGGTGTATCTGTGCTGTGTGTTTCGTATTTCTCAGACTGTGATTTATTTTCATTACTACTGAGTTGGCGTACTCATCATTACTCCTTGTACCTCTGTGCACAGATCCAGGTGCCGGCTCGGAGCAGTAGCTGTCTTCGTTCGCTTTCAGCAGATTCACGGGATTTCGAGGTAGCTGTCCAGCGTCCACAACTTCTCCATTTCTCTTCCTTTATTAGTATTAGTATTTATTTCATAGACATTGATTAAGACATTAACAGAGTTAGTTTTATTTCTTAGATGCTCGTGACCATGTTGACTCCAGTCTTGGGAGAGTTGTTTAGACTGCTAGATTATTATGGATGCGTAAAGACTTAAAGAAATTATTTTATGTTTTGTTTGCCGCTTATTGTTGATTTTTGAAGTATTATAATAGAACGAATGGGTAATTAGGTGATGGTTGGCTAACCTAGTTCCACGATGGACGTCATCACGACCTATTAGGATTTGAGATCATGACAATATCACTAAGTGCGGCAAGCATTTCTTCCCACCAACTAAATGAAGCATTGCATACACAAATTAAGTATGCACATTATACATGAATTTTACATATATTACTAACTATATTTATTTACATATTATGCTGAATGCATACTTTAGAGGTGCCTTCCTTTTACCAGTAACAACTGAAGTAACATTCTTCACGGCAACTCACGTACACTAAATTTGCAACAATCTGCCCTATGGTTCCAGTAACATCACCATATCCGAGCTTTGTTGTAACACTCAATTTAGTGTCCACATGCTAAATACAACTATTTCTTCAATGTAATAACTTTTTTTGGTATCATCAATTGCTATTACATTAAATTCATTCTTATTCAATTTAATATATACTGTTTTAGGCAGTCTACCATTTTAAATATCCGTTGCATCATCAATTACAATTATACTTAATTCATTATTATTTTACCTAATTAAAAATCTCCCCTTTTGTGTATAATGCATAACACACGTACAATATATTATGATATGTTTTTCTTGTTTTTTGTATTGTTAGTTGTCAATTATATCTATAAAAGGGAAAATAACTAAAAAAAATCAAGTCAAATAACAAAGCAGAAATTGGTAATGTTATATTTGGGGTGGGTAGAAAGGGGAATAGAGAAGAGAAACTCCCATCTGGCATTTGCATCTAATCTCAGGATTCAGGCTGACTCAAAGGAGTTGTTATTTTACTCTCTAATCAACTATCTTCCTCTATACACTACTGCTAATCCTCTTTCACTTCTCCCTTTCCTTCAAGCCATCGCCTCTCTCTCTCTCTCTCTCTAGGGTTCAACGTTTCCTCTTCCCTCTTATTCCAATTTTCTCTTCACACTTTTTATTTATTCATTAAGATTTAATTCACATATCTATATTTCACAATGAGGATTTCTTGGTTTCTTAAGTGTCAATTGCCTTGATATAGTTGCTTCAAATTATCCGATCGGCTGTTTGTTGTTACTTCTTTGAGAGAAATTGAAGAAAAGATTTGGGTATTATTTATAATTTTGTTTAATCTGAGAAAAGAATTATTACTATGGCTTCTACAGTACCGGCGAAGTCGAATAATCCACTTCACAACTTCGATTTTTCCCACTTGAAATGGAAGAAGAATCATCATTCGAACAATCACCAACGCCGCCGCTCCAACAAGCTGTCATCGGACTCTTCCTCTCCGTCACGCCACGATTCGCCGCTAAGGCACTCTCAGTCTCAGTCCCAGTCCCAGTCCCCGATGCGTGAATCCCTCGCGGCGGCGCGCCAGTCTCCGGTTAGTGAATCTGCTATGACGGCGCGTCAATCGCCGATGCACAATTCGGCTGCGGCAGCGCGTCGCTCTCCGATGCGCGATTCTGCTGCATCCGCTCGCCGGTCTCCGATGCGTGATCCTATAGCGGGGTTTCGCCGGTCTCCGATGCATGAATCGGCACGTCAGTCTCCAATGCACGATTCTGCTACGGCGTGTCAGTCTCCGTTGCGTGATCCCGTTCCGTCAGTTCAACGATCAAAGCATAAGGTACCCGAGATTAATGCTGTCAGTAGCAAAGAAAGCAGATCCAAAATCTTAATCAAAATCCCTCGCAAAAACAAATCCGAAGGAATTCAAATCAACGAGGATCAAAATCAAAAGGAGGCAGATGAATCACACGACGAAGCTGCAGCAGCTGAAGAAACAGCACAAAAAACGTGGAATCTGAGACCTCGAAAGCCAATACACAAATCACTGAATATAAACGGAGGAGTTCCATTTCGATCCAGTGGATCTACGATGCAGGAGATCAAATCTCAATCACCTCATCACATGATGAACGTAAACAAGCCGGAACATAATGAAAACCACCCTGCTTCTGCTCAGAAGAAGGAAAAAAGGCAAAGGTTTTCCATACCATTATCCAGAGAAGAGATTGATGAAGATATATATGCTATGACTGGATTAAAAGCTGCTAGAAGACCTAAGAAGAGAGTTAAAGTTGTTCAGAAACAACTTGATGTAAGTATTTATCACTTTTTTTTTCCTTTCTATTTTGCTCTTATGATTTCTAGTCTGATGATTTGAATTTCTTTTGCAGACACTCTTCCCTGGTTTATGGCTTGCTTCAATAACTCCTGATTCATATAAAGTTTGTGAAAATCTTCCAAAGGTAGAATTTATTGTTTGGTGGATTTAAGTTAACACTATCAATGCAATGTAACCTGTTATAACACGTTACCGACCATTTATTTAGGTTACAATTAGCTTTTAAATGACCTGATTGTGCATAAAACTTAACTCTTGATAAGATTAGATTTTTTTTCTCCCAGAGATTTCTGCGTGTATGTGACAGTGTGATTTTCCTTGCAGGGTTAGAAGAAATTCTTCAAAGATGGTTTGTCCTTCGAATGTCCTTGGTTTTTGTGGAAGTTTGAAGGTGAAGGCTTCCAAATTTTATGATTTGCATTTGGAGGTATAATCAGTTCTTATATCTGTAAAAGATGAAAGGAAGAATAAACTTTTTTTTTATGTTCTTGCTCAGCTTCAGCACTAGTTTTTCATTAGGTTTCCGGAATAGTAGCTGAAGTTTATTTCTTTGATTTCATCTTAGCTGTAGGTGTAAATATGGGTTTCTAACAAATTAATGGAATTTTGCTTTTGATACCCTTATGCTGGTTTTACTTCTTTGAATGGTCCTTTTCTTGTTTGCCTTTATTCTAAATACAGAATGAGTATATTGTAGTGGAAGCCCCTGCCGTGAGGATGCAGTGATAGTATTTCCTCTATTCCTTTTTGTCTTTCAAGATGAAAATGATGCAAAATTCTTAAGGGGTGATATGTGATCTTAATTCAATCAATAATTGACAAATGGAGCTTACCTACTTTAGAATAAAGCCCACAAAACCTTCTAACATCATCTATGATCCTCCTTTGAGCTAATTTTGTTTTTGCTATCCTTTACTTAGGATATAGATTAGAAGTCACACCTCAATGATCATGTATGAAGTTTGGGATGCCAAACTCAATTTGTATCTTTTTGCACATCAATGATCAATGGTGACTGTTTAATAAAAAAAAAATAATGTTTCATAAAGGACAGTTGATTTTGTTCTAAATGAAATTTTGTTGTGCTTTTGGATTTTAAGTTCAGGAATAATATTTTCAGCCTTGTAACGGTAACTGTTAGAAATGTTATCGGACGCAATTCTCTTCTCCCAAATGCATTATCTGATTGAGAGGCTGGCAATTGGCTAAGCTGATATGTGAAGGAGCTGCCATTTTGACATGAACTATCCCACTAAGTACAAGCTATCTTATCGCTATATCCCGTTGAAGTAGGTCAGTGGGAGGTAATATGTCATACGTATATAATTTTTTGAGTATGCAATTCCTTCTTATGAATATACACAAGCAGACAGGTTTCATTACTTTTTGACTGCTGCATTTTTGGACTTCTCAACTAACCCATGGTTTTAGACAGCCTTAAACTGACCTGGTTTGGCTTAGTTAAGTGGACAAGTTGTGAAGTGGAAGAACATGTCCAGGTTCAACTTTGTGTATCTTCTCATAATGGAGTTTGCTGCACATCATAGAGCTTATAATTTCTTTCCCTGCTTCCTGATCATAGGCAAGGAACCTGAACGTTTGGCTTGCAACACACTGTGCTGCTTTATTAAATGTCATTACTTCATCGTTTTAGGCGATGTGACACGAGGGGTTATTGCTTCATGGTGAAGCTATGCGCTTTAGGGAAGTGTGCGCTGCTTCAAACATGAGGTACAAAGTAATCCGAACGAGCAGTTAGTACTTTGAATCTCAACTGTGAAGAGTTGGATTAGTATTGACATTATCATATATTAGGCATTAGATGCTGAAATTAGTTATTTACTTACAATTTGTTGATTATTATTCTACTAAACTTCTGTAAATTGTGCATTTCACTTCAAATAAGCGTGTTCATGCTTTTCACATCAAGCTCCACGTTCCCTATTGGTCTTTATAGGGGTCGTCTGGTTGGTGGGATAAGGGATAACAATCCCGTGATAAAGTGCGAAATTATTTTACCCTGCGTTTGATTGCCTTACGAAACAGGATTAATAATCCTGGGATTAGTGATACCACAATTGTGGTACTATCCTATCCCACATCGAGGTTGGGATAAAATCTCGGGATAAAACACTAATAGGACAAAAATGCCCTTCTCCCAGGCTCTTCTTTCGAAATCCTTTGAAAAATTCAAGGTTAAAATTATTAATAAAAATTTATCCCAACTTATCTAGTGTAAATCAAATGCATGTTTTATGTAGTACGTGTAATTATCCATTGCTGTCAGTAGTCTCAACTTCTTCGCCAACCAAATGACCCCTACAGTATTGCAGCCAAGAGTATGGGCAAAAGGTCAATGAAGTAGGCAGTGTTATTAAAAGATACTGGATTTTTACATACACTATGTGAAATTATACTACGCTTCTTATTTAAATTTTACTATAATTATATTTTATATATCCAATTACTATTTATGTACATTTTAAGAGAATTAATGATAATAATTAGTGTCATAAAATAACTCTTAACGTATCTTCCACTCCCCCACGTTTCTCTCTCCACATCCCACCCTCCTCCCACACGTATCTTGCACTCACTCGCGATTCCACGATTGACAACCATTAAAAAAACTTTGGAACTTTGACTTCGAATTTGGGTTTTCAAAAAATATTATTTGTTTGAATTGGGTGTTGTTGCAAATAGTTGAGAATTTTCTCTACGTCTCTCTCTATCTCTCAATTTTTAATTTCAGTAATGTAAATCAAAGGAAAAGAGAGTAGCAATTCCATCATTCACAATCATTAAAAAATTTTGAATTCGAATTTGGGTTTTCAAAAATCATTATTTGTTTGGATTGGGTGTTGTTGCAAATAATTAGGAATATGGTTTGGATTTTATATCTCAATTTTGAGGGTATTTTGGTGAATATTAGACTTAATTTTGGCTGAATTTCAGGTTGAAACTCGTTGAAGAAGAAGAAGAAGAAGACATGATCTACATTATATTTACGAAATTGTAATAAAATTATAAAAATTGTATTCTATTGTTTAACTATTGTATGAAAGTTGAACAACATTGTATAAAAAATATATTTAAGTTGTATGATATTGTAGTTGTATATAACTGAGTAGAAATAATGTATGAAAATTGTAGATAAGTTGTATAATATATTATATATAATTAATTGTATGAAATTTGTTTTGACTATGTATAAATCAGATACAAAATATACAAGACATATTGTATAAAGTTTGTATTTAAGTTGTATGTTATTGTAGTTGTATTTAACTGGGTAGAAATAATGTGTGAAAGTTGTAGATAAATTGTATAATGTTGTATAAAATTTATTTTTATTATATATAAATACATTGCATTACAAAGAAAATAGATTAGTTAGTTCGTCTTGCAGTTTGACCAAAAAGTTCCTAACTATGGAAACTATAGACAAATTTCTTCCCCCTCTTTCTTGCAAACAAAATGAAAGAAGAAAAAGAAAACATTTATGTGATTTTCGGCTAAAAAATTGCCCTTCTGTTGCAGTATACTCCTTTTCTGTTCTATTACTGGAAAAAACAATGATAATTATAATCTTTTCAGGTTCAACAAGATCTGTTACCCATTTACCATAAAGCTAAATTCCTCTTTTCAACGGCTAAAATAACTTATTGAGTTAAAAATCAATTATTTATATTTATTTATTTATTGAATTCATACACATAAATATAAGATTTGAAAGCCAAAGATATTGGCTCCGAATGAAAGCCAGAGGTTCGTTATCAAGAGAGAATCTGGAGAGAAGAGAGGAGAGGAGAGGAGAATTAGACAAATTTCAGCATTCTAGGTTTTTTCAAAAACTTCAGCAGAAGTATTAGAAGTTATTTAGTTAATTTGTAAAAGCTCCAACACTAAATAAGCAGAAATTTTACACATGTATTAGAAAGGCGACACCTAAAATTATAAAAATTAGAATATAAATTAAATAATTTTAAAAATATAAGTGTACGTTAAATGCGAGCGACCAAATAAAACAATTTTTACTGTTTTGGGTGGAAAATGAAGTTTGCGGTATGGAAGTTTTGGGTTGGATTGTTTTGAAAGATGCGTAAAATGAGTGGATTCCACATGAGTAATCTGTTAGCACTTGGGTGGCTTACGATTTGTTCAAAGATCAAATATGTGGGAAGTAAGTCAAAGTTTCCCTTACCACATGTAGGATTGACGTGTACCCACCTTTTCTTTATTACTTTTGTATTAAGTAGTAATATTTGTTTGTCAAATGTACCACAAAGTTTGGTTGATATATGTGGGCATTCTGTATTCACAAAAATTGACATAAAATATTAAGTTATTTGTTTTCTGTTTTGGTGGACATAATTATTGTGATACTTGTACTGATAATAAAATTAATTCAGGTGCATAGAACTAGGGTGGCAATTTGAGTTCAAACTCGTTTAACTTGTCCAGAAATTAATGGATTGGGCTATAAATATTTTAGCTCATGGGTCTATTTGAGTTCAGCCCTAGTTAATGGGTGATTTGCAGTCATGCCCTACATAGCAGTCACCTTTTAACCTATACCCTATTTTTAAAAATTATTGATTTGGTAGCCAGCTGACAAAAAATCCGTACTAATATGACCATTCAACCCCTGACATAACATATAAAAATCACGCACCTCCATCTCTTCTCATATTTGAATCACGCACAAAACACTCCGTCTCTTCTCATATTTGAATCACGCACAAAATAGTTCACCGATCCTCCTCCATCACTCCGTCTCTTCTCAGATCTCCTCTCCCAAACAAAAATTCAAATTGTAAGTTTTCACTGATGTTCATGATACCTGAGATTTTTGCTACAAGAATACTGAAGTTCAAGAAAAACAGAACAAAAACTTCAGCTACTAGAATGCTGAAGTTCATGACAAAGAGAACAAAAATTTCAGCTACTAGAATGCTGAAGTTCATCACAAAAAGAACAAAAACTTAAGCTACTAGAATGCTGAAGTTCAGGAAAAACAGAAAAAAAACTTCAGATACTAAAATGCTGAAGTTAAGCACAAACAGAACAAAACTTCAGCTTAAAACATGATGTAGTTTTACAAAAAACACACAAAAATAAAACTAAAAATTCAGCACAAAAACTTACAGAACATATTCTATTGACTAATTCATTATCAAACACTGTTGTAGAACGGTTAGAACGACTCTGGGTACGAGGTGATTCAACAATTGAAGTTCGACGGGTTTCTTTTGATCGACTCTGACTACGTGGTGATTCACCAGTTGAAGGAACCGCATTAACTACCCTTGAACGAACCCGACTGCAAGGCAACTGTCCAATCAAAGGCATTGAATTCAATTCCTCTTCTGTAGGAATTATATCCAATACCTTAAATTTTCGATATTCCTGTTTAATACAAAAAAATACATTATGAAAAATAAAATAAAAGTAATACATCAAAATATTAACAAAACTACAAAAAATAAAAAAAATATTCACTTACAGAATGATTACTGAAATATTTCTCAAGTTCTTTATATTTGGGCTCTCCCACTCATATATAACGTAACATCCTGGGGAGCTGAGGAGAATCAAGGTACTCGTCTTCTTTAATATACCTATTCCGAAGATCGGGGAAACGCTCATAAAACCAAACACACAATGGATATGGAAATCCACCAATAGTATACTCTGTTGAATGTTCGTTGGATTGGTTATCCAATGCATGTTTCATTGAAGTAATGAGCTTCTCATAAGAGATATTACCCCAAGGATAAGCAGCACAAGCATTATCGTCTTCGACAATCGCTGCATAATCCTCTGGTACCGTTGATTCATTCTTTTTACCAAATATATAACAGACTCCACAAGAAGAATTTCCATCAGTTTAACTGCATCTTCATCGCTCTCGCATACATGGTTGAAATTTGCATCGTCCTTCTGAATTTCATTACGAGACATAAAATCTCGAATGTCCTTCAAGATCACACCCTTAGACTTACCAAAATATCTTTTCAAGATCGTGCTCTCGCGTTTAGATGGTTTTCAACATTATGTGCGGTGATCCTCAAACCACACATAATGTGAAAGTCTTCAAGGGTGATCGATACATTATGCCCAAAAATCTTGAAACTAATGGAGTCTCGATCATTGGTGAATATACGAGAAAGGCACAAGCAATGAACCAACTTCATGCTGCATTTCAAGTTCTCCATAGCCAAAATGTATCGAAAAGTACCATTAGTTAACTTTTCTTCTTGTGCAGGAGTCAAGAAAGATTTGATCAAACTCTTCAAATCGTGGTTACCCTTCCAGTAAGCACGACAGTTAAACCAATCTCGAAACTCAAAATACCTTTCCCCTGCTCTTGTAGGAGGAACAATACGGACTGAAGGAGCTTTTGATTGTGTACGGTTTTTAGATGCTTTAGCTGCTGGAGGATTTGAAGAAGCCATCTGTTGAAAGAAAGTAAAAGATATCAGTTAAAAACATCATCTCAAAGAAGACAAAATCAGCAAATATAAAACAAAAAGCTTCAGCTCCCAATATGTTAAAGGGTCACTAAAAACAAAACAAAAAACTTCGGCTCTCTAGATGCTGAAGTTTCAGCAAAACAAAGCACAAACTTCAGCTCCAAAACAAAAACAGGCTGAAGTACAAATAAAAAACTTCAGCTCCCTATATGCTGAAGTTTCAACAAAACAAAGCACAAACTTCAGCTCCAAAACAAAAACAGGCTGAAGTACAAAACACAAAACTTCAGCTCTCTATATGCTGAAGTTTCAGCAAAACAAAGCACAAACTTCAGCTACAAAACAAAAATAGGTTGAAGTACAAAACACAAAACTTCAGCTCTCTATATGCTGAAGTTTCACCAAAACAAAACACAAACTTCAGCTCCAAAACAAAAACAAGCTGAAGTACAAAACGAAAACTTAAGCGCCCAAATATGCTGAAGTTCACCATAACAAAACAAAAAACTTCAGCTCCTAAACAAAAACAAGCTGAAGTTCACCAGTTAAAAAATACAAAACAGACACACACGTTCAAAAACTTCAGCATATTACCAAAATAAAACAAAAACGTAAACTCCCAAACATCAGCTACAAAACAAAAACATCAACTGCTAAAACGCTGAAGTTAACCAGTTACAAAACAAAAAAACTCAGTAAAGCACAAATTTAACACCAATAATTAAACACAAAAAAACAAAAAAAAATTTCNCTATAGAACATGACTATCAAAAAAAAAAAAAAAAACAGAATGTAAAGAAACTGTAATGTACCTGTGATTATACGTAATATTGTTGGCGAACAAACAGTTGAAACGATGAATATCAGAAAACAAAGACGATCGTAAAAGCGAAGAACGGGAGAGAGAGAGAAAGAGAGTATTTGTGCAAAGTATATGAATGGAAGTAGAGGAATGGGGTTTACTTGAAGAGAAAGTAGGCTTGACTGCTTGTAAAAGGGTAAAATTGTCTTTTCGAAAGGCTTTTAACAAAAAAACGGGTACCAGTGCAAACATAAAAATAAAGCGGGTACAGGTAAAAGAGGGGCGCCTAAATAGGGCGCCCCGTGCAATTTTTACCAAGTTAATTCACTTTTTTGTAGCCCATTCTGACTCATTAAGCAGCCCAAATATAACCCATGAAACTCACCCAAAACGAAGAGATCTCAACCCAACTTATCTAGAAATTTACTTAGTTACCCCAAATTAAACCTTTGTTTTTTTTGTATTTTCAATTTTATTTTATTTTTCTGCACCACTCACCCACCCTTACCACGCAAAACCCATCTATTTTTTTTTTTTTTTTTTTTTTTTTTTTTTTTTCGTATTTTCAATTTTCTGTTTTTTTGTGTTTCTACACCACCACCCCTAAACCCCCAACCCCCTGAACGAATCTTTTAAAAAAAAAAATTTTTACTTTTTTTTTGTATTTTTAATTTTTTGTTTTGTGTTTTTTTCGTTTTTCTGCACCACCCAACCACCCCAAACCTGGGACCGCCACCCGCAAAATATTTTTGAACTTACGCATTTTAAGGTAAAAGGATTTTGTATGCAAGATGAGCATAATTCTAAAACATGGGTTAAGTTGGACGAGTTGGACTATGGTTCATTGTTTAGCCCATCTTGACCCAATCCATCTTAACACAAGTACACTTTGGACTGTGTTAGACAATGACCTATTTATTGACCTAACTCATCTTGACCCGCCCAAATTCAATTCAACCCGTCCATTTGCCATCCCTACATACAACGTAATTAGGATATCATCGTTATAAGAAAAGAACTAGGATTGCGAAATTCGTATTTTTTTCCCATCATTTCTCATTCTTTTATCAAATTAAAACCATATGGGATTGGTAGGTTGATTTCGTTAACATTTTGGGTTACAACCTATTCCTATCAACCGAGAGGTTTCAAACTTCTACTGATTAATAAGAGAGGGAGTGAAGCACCGGGCTTGAAAAAAAGAAGAAAAAAAAAAAAAGTGTGATAAAGCAAGTTTGGCCGACTCTTTTTATGTACACCAAATTTTGCCAGAATTTTCGGCAACGAATTTCTTTTAAGTGATTAGACTTCAATCTCTAACAAATTTAAAAACTAGATAAAGTGTCTCATTACTACTACTACTACCTATCCATGTGAGATTCTTTACCTAACTGTTACAACAGATTTAGTGATAAAGTTGATAAAGTGTGAGTGAAAAATATTTCAATATGTTTATTGTATGTTAAGTGCTGCCTTCTACAATGGTCTTAAGCAATATAGGGGCCGATACATTGATATTAACGCTGAGGTAGGTACATCCCTTCCTGTTTTTCTTTAAAAATGAACGTAATAATTGGGATGAATAAAAAGTTAAGGAACCATTCTTATCAAGAAAATTATTCTGACCTCGGTCGCTCCTACTTTCACTTCTCACAATGTTGCGTACGAACCCATTACCCCTTCGATCTTCATTGTATGGTTGATACCGGTCTCTTTTCGATCTTGGTTCATGATCAATGTCTCTCTTTGATCTGTCACCAGATTCAACGGGATAAATGGACCTAGAAAGGGCCTGAACTGATCGTCTACAACCGTGATTTTTGATTGGTACTGGTTATGGATGCCGACCCAGATTACTGCCGAGTAGTCTATCAGATTTTGCTTCAATTACTATGAGTCCTTGGGTGAAGGCCTGAACAACCCAATCATCTACGACCGGAGGCAGGTCCATCCGTTCCATTTGAAACCTCGATATGAATTCCCTGAGCGTCTTGTTATCTCTTTGTTTTACCTTGAAAATGTCTGATTTCCTGGTCTCGACCTGATGGGCCCAATGTGCGCTTTTACAAAGGCTTCTGCAAGCATAGCAAACGGTTTAATAAGATTAGAGGGTAAGTTGTGATACCATATCATAGCTCCTTTCGACAAGGTCTCTCCAAACTTTTTCAACATAACGGATTCAATTTCACCATCTTCCAAGTCACTTCCTTTGATGGACCACGTATATGAGGTCACATGTTCATTGGGATCGGTAGTCCTATTATACTTCTGAATTTCGGACATACGTAACTTCTTTGGGATAGACTTCGAATCTGCGCTCGGAGCTGCGCTCGGAGTTGCGCTCGGAGCTGCGCTCGGAGCTGTCCTATTATAAATTTTTCGGTGGTGCTCTCAGGATTTGGTCGACACTGGAGTTATAGAGGTCTCCATTTTTTTGTCGTTGGCTTCGATTTTTTTCTCCCAATTCCAGCCGTTTTGTCAATTCCTCAAGCATCTTTATTATCTCGAGGTTGGTCCCCGGTTCTGCTTCACCCGGCCTTTCTGTGGCCGGCTCATTTCTGCGAGCATTTTCCTAGGACGATTCGGGCTCAACTCTGCTGGGCCTCGGCTTTTGTTCTGCAACTGGCTATCATAGCATGTTGACCCTGTAACATTTCGAAGATCACGCTCAAGTTGATCCCATCATCTTCGTCGTCGTGCGTATGCCGGGCTATCGACTGGGCTGCCCCGCGAATGCTATTTTCGGGTCAGTAGGCAAGTTTGCTTCGATAGCCACATGTGAGTTAGCATCGATCAGATCAGCGACCGGGACTCCGTTAGGATCAGCATGGGGCACTTCGTTGCTGGATACCACGCTGTTGTTTTCGCCATGGTGGCTAGACTCAGTATCCACGTTCAAATGGGCAGATTGGGAGTTCGACATTTTTAATCTAATTTGAAATTAAAAGCTCAAAGAACAAGCGTAAAATAGAATGTGCTATGGAAATTTGTATCAAATTTCCACTATTATCCTTAGCCCCACGGTAGGTGCCAAACTGTTTACCCTAAAAAAACCCATAACAATTAAATTTCTTAGTGGTTTTAAGGATACGTGGATTAATTCAATACAACGATAATTGCATTGGATTAAACAGATAAAGGATGTGATGAATTATCAAACCAACCAAAAGGTATGGCCGTGGACTTAGTAACAACTTAACGGAATGCCTGCCATCGAACCCGGGCACACGTTACTGATGATTTGATGAACAAAAGTGAGAGCTTTGAATAACAGAGAAAATAAGAGTATATTGCCTTGACGTGCGTATCACAATATCCCTAATGAATAATCAGATTCCTCCTTTATATAGTAGGGGAGTTTTACCTAAGTACAATATCATAAAAGGTAAAAATCTTTCGTTTAACTAATCATCGATTCTCTGCCGATATGTGCCGAGATCCACGCAGTGATATCCTGCCGGTTTTGGATATCACGACCTTTTGTTGGTCGTGCTCGATTGTCTGGTAATGCTTTCCGAGGCTTTTGGGGTTTGAACCGGACCTGGGGGTCATGGCCCCGATACTCCCGAGGGCGGGTGTTTTGCCCAGATCCCCGATCAAGGGGCTCCTTGCCTCGATTCCGGTTCCTTGCCTTTACGTTTCTTGCTCCGTTCACTTCATCGGAAACCGAGGCGTTTCACGGGCTCGATTTCACCCGTATACAAATATTTAATAAAGATATACTCTTTTTTTGGGGGGGGAGGGGGGAGGGGGATATATTTTTTCACAAAGTTAAAAGGCTAATGTCTCCATGCGTTTCTTTACGTATGGAAGTTGGAATTCTTGTTCTTGCTTATTTTCTGCGGGATTCATCTGTGGAAAGATTTAACTTCAATCTAACGAGTGCTCCAATCAATGTTTGATGGTATCTTGGTTGTAAATGTTGCGTTTATTTATTTATTCATTTATTGTAGAAAATAAATGAATATATCTTGTCTGGTATCCAATCGATAATGTTTGAGGAGTATGAATTAATTATGAAAATGTGTCTTCCTAATGTCATACACTTTTACAAATGTGGTTGCAGATTTTAATTTTATTCTAAATCGGATCGCAGTGTTATCCATTTAAAAAAGAAAAAAATATTTATATTTTTGATTTAAGAAAAAGAATTACACATTCACATGGTTGAGAAATGCTACATTGGTCCTTCTTAGTTGTCATGTTTGGGTTTTGCATGCTTTAAGAAAAATATTAATTAAATTATCCTTATTTAATTTTTTGATTTTAATTTATTACTACTTTTGCCTTTACTCCACATTAATTACTTAATTACTAAGTAAGGGTAAGTGTGAAAAAAACAAATTAGTTTTTTTCTTAAGTTGTTAAATAATAATTATTTTGATCATATATTTAGTAACCATTATAAGGAAAAAGCAGCGAGAGAGTAATTAAATGAATGAATTTATATTTTGGTTTATTTGGTGAAGAGAATATTACACGTATTTTGATCCGAGGTATATATCCTTACCAACCTCCCCCTTATATATACCTCCATTAGAATTTAGAGCTATCATTCTCCCAAAATTAAAAAGTTTATTCACGAAAGATGAAGCTTTGTTTTGCAACTCTGCTTGTGGTCACATTTGTTCTTACTTCTTCCTTTATCCAAATAACTATGGCTGGTTCAGGTATAAAACTATATTAATTTCTTGATAATTTAGTTACCATTTATGCATTCAAATTTTATTGCTTTTCTCCATTTCAGTTTCAGTGGCACATTTTCTTTTGAATTTATTTTTAAAATAAAAAAAATTCTTAAATTTAAAAATTATTTAACTCAATTTTCAGTTTTACCCTTAATAAGACACTTATGTATTAAGAAATGATTAAAATCACATATTTCAAAAGTTATCACAAATGTTATATAACACATATACGTTTCAAAAGATTTTCTTTCTTTCTTTAACTTCGTGCTTATTCAGACCTTAAATTGGAAGGGATGTACTTTCTCCGTTTCAATTTATGTGAACCTGTTTGATTGGGCACGCAGTTTAAGAAAAAACGAATACTTTTGAAACTTGTGGTCCTAAGCAAGTCAAAAAGGGATCCATGTGTGGTTATAAAAGCTTCTCATTAAGGGTAGAATAGTAAGTTTAAGCTAAACTGTTACCAAATTTAGAAAGGAGTCATTCTTTCCGGAACGAAACAAAAAGAAAATAAGTTCACATAAACTGATGGTCAAATAATGAGATGCGGTTGTGTTGTTTTTTTTGAAGATTTCTGTGATTCAAAGTGCAAGATTAGGTGTTCAAAGGCAGGACGACAGGATAGATGCTTGAAGTATTGTGGGATATGTTGTGAGCAGTGTCATTGTGTTCCTTCTGGGACTTATGGGAACAAAGACGAGTGCCCTTGTTATAGGGACAAGAAGAACTCTAAGGGACAGCCTAAATGCCCTTGAAATTGTTGTTATGTTCCAAACAAGAAATAGAGGCATAGAGCCTTAATTAAATCCTTCATATGCTTTATCTCATGTATGTTACTCAAGAAATAACTACACAATGAACAAATGGTTTCTTTTATATATTTTTTTTTCATATTTGACCTAAATCTACCAAGCTTTCCGTTACCATAATAATTTGATGTTTGCCACCGGAAAACACTTAGTTTTTTTTTTAACTGCGTGTATGTAGGGGTGGGCATAAAATCCGAAAAATCGAATTCTGAACCGAATCGAATTAATTCGGTATTTCGGTCTAATTCGGTACAGAAATTTCGGTATTTCGGTATTTCGGTATTTCGGTATTTCGGTTCGGTACACGGTATTGAATTTTTGATATTTCGGTATTTCGGTAAATACCGAAATACCGATTTTTTTTTTTTTTTTTTATGATTTGTTTTTTAAGCGATCCGCTAGGCATGAAGCTCTTTGTTTTTAATTTCTATTGCTATCGATCGTCCATACTTCGATTTGTAATTCATGATTCTCACTTTGGCTTTCACATTTCTCTTTATATTTTCAATCTCACGATCTGTTAAAACTTGACAAAATGAGAAAATATCGGATTCAAGTTTCTACAGTATTAGACTGACGAAAATCTNGAGACACGATTATGCTTGTGTTACGTGTAACATGAGAAAAGATTATTTTGCTTCAAACTTGCATCTCTCTGTACTCTGTAGCAATTATATATTTTACAGATATATAATTAACAAAATAATGATTTTGTTTCGTACTTTTTGCCCTCTTTTTTTTACATATTTGTTATCTGCAATCTATTTTTGGTGTTGTCTTTATATATTTTCAACCCGAAAAGCTACAGATTTGAATAGACAAAAGCTTTATAACATAGATTTGGTTTAAACCGAAACCGAACCGAAACCGTACCTAAATAAGAAATACCGAACCGTACCGAAATATTTTGGTACGGTATTTGATATACACAATTGATAAACCGAATACCGAAATAACGAACCGAAATTCTTAAATACCGAACCGAAGTACCGAATGCCCACCCCTACGTGTATGTATTGGGTTTGGGATCATACGGTACAGCATAACAAAATGAGTTATTTAATTAATGGACTTTACATAGCTATCTCGCTTGTATTCATTTAAAAAAAATAATTTCTTATATGTGTAAGTTTTGATAGACAGAATTATAATAAGTGATAACTATATTGTTTGAAGACAATATTTGCCAAAATAATTGGAGTGCTTACAAGTTAACTTGGACATCAGTATCACTATAAAAAATATTTAAAAAGGAACCCTACTCCCTTTCTCGTTGTCTTTTTACCTTTCTTTTGATTTTATGGAGTACATCATAGCAGGGGCGGATGCAATGTGGTAGATGCGAATTGAATTCATAATTTTCGATGCGGAGTAGAAATTTATGTGTACAATTCATTTAAAATTATAAAAATAATAGATATGAACCCATAATTTTAAAAATATAATGGGTTCAGTGTTAAAAATCTTAAAAATTGAACCCATAAAGTTTAAATTCTGGATCCGCCTCCGCATCATAGAGGGAAGCTATCAGTGTAGTGGTCAGCTGTAGTTACCTTGGTACCTATGATGTTCTATAGTTCAAACCTTCAATTTAAAAAAAAAAAAAAAAATTTCTTCTCAAAATGTTACTCTCTCTGTTCTTTAAATGACACGCTTTCATTATTAGTTTATTCCAAAAAGAATAACGTATTTTTATATTTGAAAATAATTTAACTTTAAACTTTGTATTTTACTCAATTTACTCTTAATAAGAAATTTTTATAGCCATATAAATCTTTGACCCTTCAACTTTTAGGACCAAATATTTTAAAAATATTTTTTTTCCATTAAATTTTGTATTATGGAAGGAGTACTAGTCGTGAATATGGCTTAATACAAAGATTGAATGACAACACTGATCTCTCGTGCTAAGTCTATATGCTACGTGATCCAAAGACATATACTCCTAACAGTTTACACTTTATTAATTATAGAATAACTAAAAAGTTGAAGTTGACACCTCATATGCCCAGCAATTGTATTTATTCATTTTCTCTTACTTTTATTCTTTTCTTTTTCTATTTTTTACATTTATGTGCTTTGATTAAAAAGCTCAACTGTCGCTCCTCTTATTTTTTCTCACCTGACAGTCGATTATTTACTTCTCTTAATAGTAACCGAAACACTCTCTCCGTTATAAGGGTGTTAAACGGGTCGGGCCAACCCATTAACAATCCAATTCGACCCGCTTTAGTGTGGGTCAGTTCGGTTTTGATAAGGGGTGGAAAGAGTTGTAGGGTTGGGGTGTTGTGCCGGATGGGATCGGGCCACTTTTGGCTATCGGTGCACTGAAACCCGGCTAGCCGGGTGACCCGTTCACAAAGTTTTGGCGGGTTCCAGCCCGGTGTCCGTTGAGATGTGTTTTTTTACTGTTGCCCACGGTCAAATTCAAAAATGATTGTTGGGCAACGGCCATTTTTGACAGATTTAGCCATTTCGGTCTACCCCTTAATAAAGTAGCTCCCATCCTAATAATTGATAAATTACATTTCTAGCCTTAACAGCCCCCTCCCTTCATTTTTTTTCCTCACAACTTGCTTTCTTCTTCTACTCTAATCTCTCTCAAACCTCAATCCCCTATTTATTATTGAATTGCTTATTGTTCTCAAGTTCTCAATTAATTAATCTTTTAAGTTTTATGAATTACTATTTTTGTCAGGTTCAAGTTAAATCATGCCCCGTGCTCCTAGAGTGTACTCACATGTTTGGAAACACTTTGAGGTGCTAGAAGAAAATGAAGAAGTTCGCAAAGTTGTGTTCAATGGTCGATTCTTTAATGTTCGTCGAAAGTGGGAAGGCACATCTGATTTAAGGAGGCATATCAAGGATTGTCTTGAGCGTCCTCCAGGAATTTGTATTGAAGTTGATTTGAAAGAATTTGTGTTATTTTGAATTTACTAGATTTATTTAAGCTTAATGTGTTAGTTTATTAGACAAGTTAAATAGAAGTATTATTATGCAATGAAAATATGAAATGAAAGCCTTTGAAGTTTGATCCCTACATATTGGTCTTATTAAATAATTTTATGTAGCCACTTAATTTCAATTTTTAAATTTAACACTTTAATGTTTAAACTTTAAAAGTTTAATTCTATGCATTACAACACTTATTTTATTATTTAGAAATTTGCAAACACTAAACTATCAATTACATTGAACAAGAAAATATAACACACAAAAAAAAAAATTGGTCCGGTTCGAGCCGAATAGGCCCGAACCCAGATGGGCCCACTAGAATCCCGAATTACCCAGTCCACTAACAACCCGATATGCCAGCCCACTGACCAGCACTTCCCCCCACTAACCGGGCAGGCTATTTTTTCTCATGACTAGCCCGGTCCAGCCCGTCCAGTAAACACCCTTACTCCATTTTCATCTCTTCTCCTTTTTTTTCCTCCTTCTAAGGTGATTTCCCAACTGCTAATACCTTTTCCTTTATAAATTGATAATTATTTCTGATATTTTGAGTTAATGAACTCATATTATTATTTTGTTCTACAATTTTGTTTTTCATGTTGATAATAATTACTGCTTTTTGATACGGATTTTACATGTTCTAATTTTTCATCAGTTTGCCACATGATCTAACGACCATCAAAAGTCTACTGAGGTTTAGTGCTAGCATATTTTTATTTTCCTTATTTGTTGTTGTATGTATGTGATGCTGCCTGCATTTCTTTGTCAGTATTAGAATATTTACGTTTTCCAATCGGTCAAATTTGTGAATTGATATTTTCTAAGATCTCTATACAAAGGTTCTTGTTTTTCAGTTGTCTTAATTATGAATTTATATTTTGATTTTGAATAATATCTAACTTCCATATTTGGGTATGATTTTGCATTTTTGAGATTTTTGATTGACCAAAGAATGTAACTTTCGGCTAAACTATTAAATTTATGTAATAATGGGTTTAATTTAGTTAAAGATAATAACTCTAGATGCAAATCTTAGAAATGTGTGCGAGTTGGGGACAGATCCCGTAAAGTGTTGATGACAATAAGTGCAAAATATTTTAGAAGTATGGGCAAACAAATTTTTATCCTAACAATGATGAGTGACAAATAGATCCAAGATTTGCTTGAACAATCCTCAGATCTGGTGGAAAGGTGTGAAATAATATGAGCAAGAATCTTTATAAAAAAGTAATCTTTGTATTATTATAAGAGAGAGAGAATCTTCTTATGAAAAAGTGTTCTTATCAAATGAATATTACATGCCATTATTCCTTTTCCTTTCCCCTTATATAATTGACACATATCCCTAACGAACCCTAATAGTACAAGTGCAGAGAATATTCACTAGAATATTCTCTTTAATATCTTATTCCGAAAACTAGTCGTTGTTGTCCTGCCGACGATGCTCGACCTCCGCCATCACTACCTTCTTCATCACGAACCTCGCTATCCCCTGGCTGACCTCAACTGATTCTTTCCTTAATAATGCATTTCCCTAATATTATAGGGCGGATTTTGGGCCTATACAGTTAGTCCCCCCGCTTATTGAGGCTGGTCTCAGACGGGCTCGAAGAGCGGAAATTGTGTAACGTGACCGAAGTGTTTAGACGATATGAACGAGTCATGATGGTTTGGGCGAGTAGGCAGCGTGTCCCATTGTGAACCATAAGTTCAGGGGTTGTAAATCCCCCGAATCAAGGTGACGTCATGGCGACTGACATCATTCTTCTTCTCCCATTGTTTGAAACTTTTTACTGGTTTTAGTGATTCTTGTTGCTTGTAACATTTCCTTGCTCGAACATCTTCTCTTAATCAACATGACTAAGGTATCCTCTGTTCCCGGTATGTCATTTTATCCTACCCCTTTGGCGTTGCTGATACCCCCTCACGCCAATAGGATTTCTGTCGCTCTTGAGGAAGAGAACTTTCCTACGTGAAGGAAATAGTCCCCCGTATTGAGAAAATTAGGTCTGAGTTCTCGAAGGCACCCGAAGCTGGGCCCGAAATCTCGGAGTTAGTGATGGGAGAGGCCGATTTGGCTGAACTTAGGGCAAAATTCAATATCCCAGCCCACATCGATCTGATCCCGTCAAGGTACGACGTGGTGCAAATCCACCATCCTGGATATTGCGCGCTTTACGCATATCTGATCACGCTCAACTATGTCTTATAGAAAGACTAAACGGGCGTTGCAAATATAAATTTGGG